>JARQOC010000009.1:144232229-144454025 GCA_033576535.1 Allobates femoralis
AGCATTGTTTATACACACATCCATACTTTAGTAGAGCATTGTTCGGGTCTCTATTTGCAGACTAGATTTCATCCATTATTGGTATTACTGTTCTTTGTTATATTTCTTTGCTGAAAACGTTACCCTCTTCTGTGTAGTGACATTGCTGGCACGGCTGAAAGGCTACAATGGCCGCTACATTACAGCTTGGCTCCGCAGACAGCGAGGGCAGCTCCTATTCATTGCATAAACAGAAGATTTTTTTCTTTCCCACAAACAACAAGCCCGCAGCGACGATCCGGCCTACATGAGAAGTGCGAGAGGAGCAGGGATGCATCTGTGGTCCAGATGTGGCCACGTAGAAGAGTATCCAGACCCGTCCTCTGCTGGGACAATATGCAGAGCACGGTACAATGGCTCCCAGACACCACAAGTGCTCGGTGCCCCAGTCTGTACTGGTGAGGCCAAGATACTGCGGTGGCATCATGTGACGATACAACAATTACTGTACATGAGAGCGGCTTCTCCTTGGGTGGGGATGTACAGTAAAGAAAGTTAATCTGAAGTCAGTTGGGAGTAACAAAGCAATTCAAGGCTCTGACAACTTGTAGAAGACGACGTCCTAAAGGCGATGACACACAGTGCGTCAGCTGTACAGCCGCCCTCCAGACACATCAATGGATTGTGAGAAAAGTGTGTCACCCAGATACAATCATCACATCCATAACATATCAGGGAGCAAATACAGAATAAAGTAGATGTGAATAATGAGACATTCACACATGCGGGTGTTACAGCCATCGTACGGAGCGGCCCCTGGACTCCGGACCTGAATGTGTCAGCCTGATAAACCTATATGAGGCCGCGGGCGGTCCATGCATCACTGACCACACTAGGACACATGGATGTGCGAGTGTGGTAGTAAGGTGTAGGATATCTTAGTGGGGACGGAGAGAAATTTAATAAATAATTGAGACGTGCATTTTTGATCCTGGTCAAAAATCAAACTTCTCCTACACAAGTCAATAGGTCAGTGAAATGTTCAGACAGCCCATAAACGGCTGGATGGTCTTCATTGACTTGAGAAACCTCCATTTAAATTTCTTTGCACATGAGAAGAACCAATTAAACTGATAGTAAACAGCATCGCACTGTCAACCTGATGAGAACGGCTTCGCTTTTTATGTATGTAAAAAACAAAAACCACAGATGTGTGAAACCAACCTAAGAAGCCAACCACACTGGTCAAACCTACAGGTGGTTTCTACTCTAGGAGACTATATCTGACACTAGAAGGAGTCATCCAACATGTTCAGGAATATGATAGGTGTCCAGTTTGGTTAATATCTGCAATGTTTTAAGGTTTGTCAATGCACCACTGTAATGGTTTTTTGTGTCCCCTGCCCCATTTTAAACTCCCCATCCAGCAGCTTCCTCGGTTATCGTTATCCCGGTCTTCTCCAGTTTGTGACCTGCAGCGGCAGTGTTTTATGGAGAGCTCCAGAGGTTACAATTCAATACATCTCTATGAGCCTTGTTCTGGCCTCATTCAGATGCATTGGGAGATTGTGACATTACCTGTGACTGTCCTGTTCTGCATTCAGACGTTATGTGACATACTTATGAATTCAGGACAGTCACAGGTAATGGTGACAACATGGTGCTGCAGGACTGGAGCGACACCGTAAAAAAGGTGAAAATGTCGAAGGGCAAGTTTAAGACCATGGGCAGGGGCTTAGATGTAAAGCACCACCAGCTCTGAAAACAAAGCCAAAATCATTGGACTGGTGCGTCAATGGCTCAGGCACGGACTGGACCGGATTCACACATCTGTGTTTTGTGGTCTGATTCACCAACTTTCCACGAGACTCCTGCCATAATTGTGACAGTCTCCTAGGTAATGATGAGTTTGTGGAGTCTGGGGCAGGAGACACAGATGTGTGAATTGAGCCTTATAGGGCAGCTACCTCCAACAGACAGGACTAGACATACAGTATTCCCCTCTCAGGGGAACTTGGCACACATCATGAATTGCTCCAGCCCGTCATAAAATAGGACTTGTGATCTGCTGTTCTCAACTCAGAGAAATATGATGTACGGGCTGATAATTCTTGCCAAAAGTCAATAACCAGCAGAAGATGTGAATCTGGTGAGCCCCATTGCTCTGGTGGCTGATTGGTTGGTTTCCTCAGTGACAGATATGTCAGCTGACACTACACAGAGGACATCTCCTTGCAGACGGAGGGAGAAGATCACCAGCCGTACCAGTTTCACCTTTTCTGCCATTTCCTAAACAGAAAAATGTAACTGACAACAAGCGCCTCCACTCTGGAGACAAGGACGGGTTTGCATTTTCCATGGAAACTTTTACATGCCCTGGGGTGAAGAGGCACAGCTGGTTGGAGGGGGTCTCGGCTGATAGACAGTGATCAGTGTCTACAGGACACCAATGAAAAGGGTTTTCCCACAACCAAATACTTATCACCTAATAAATGTCTGCAAGACAGAGATGGCCGACTATAGATCACCACAACAACCTCAGGACACGGGATCACTGAGCTTTTGATCATGGGCACCCATACAGACACTGATCATCTATCCTGAGGATACTCTACGGCATGTTTCCTATACAGTCAGGATTTTACACAATTCAATTCAGTGATGAAACCCGAAGATTCTGTGAAAGTCGCCCACAGCTGGTAAGGGCATAACCTTCTCTTTAGTAGAAAAGAAAGAAATAATGAAACTCTCTTGGCATAATAAAAAAATGACAAATATCCTAAACCAGTCCGCTCATTCAGAGCAGAAATCCCTCTGTAATTAAAGAGAACCTTTGAGGGGATCCATGGTGCCCCAGCCAGGGCACCGGCCGGCACTAGCCAGCCCCAGCCAGGGCACCGGCCGGCACTAGCCAGCCCCAGACAGGGCACCGGCCGGCACTAGCCAGCCCCAGACAGGGCACCGGCCGGCACTAGCCAGCCCCAGACAGGGCACCGGCCGGCACTAGCCAGCACTATTGAAGCTACATGTCTTTTCTGAAACTCCCAAGCGTTTTAAAGAAAATATAATTTTCAGCTCCACAAGGAGGTGAGTCAAGTCCAGCGCTGCCCGCTCCGGCTTCTGCCACCACTGCTGTCAATCACCTGGAGGGCAGTGGGTAGAAGCCTTCCGGGTACTGCGCCGGACTAATCCACTTTCATGATCCCCGGCAGATTGTCAACTTTGTCTTCTGTCAAAACTCCATCACAGAGTAAAATATACCCGTCTGCAGTTTTGCCAGGCTCAGATGCATTCTGCCCATTGTCCATCTGACAGGTTCCCTATAAAAGGTGGATCTGATTATGCCTGATCTAGAAGAGAATCTCTATGATGAAAACAGCAGGCCAGTGAGTAAAGAACCCACCAGCTTTACCTGTGCCTTAGGTTGTAAGACTCATGATGGTGGCCGTGCATCATTACACCAGCACTCACCTGCTTGAAGTCTGCTAGGTAGGTGACAAAGGTGCCATCTGCCTTCCGGAACTCCAGGGTAATACAGTCCCTCTCGCTGTCTGCCTGCAGGCTCTCCTCTGCTACCTGACCATCCTCCAGACGGACCCGGACCTTCAGCTCCCCGAGGCTTGTTCTACAGTACAACAGCAAAGACAACAGCCACAAGAAATGTCTGGCTGATACCAGAGGACACATCACCAGGCAGAGGGTACCAGGGTCGTGAGGTTAGCAGTACTGGGGAAACCTTGAAAAAAAGAAAAGGAAAAAAAAAGTCAAATAGCAGAAACAATATAAAAGGTGAAGAAGCAAAGACTAAAATAAGAAAAATTGCCTAAATATTAACCCCCAAATAAGGCACAACACAAGCCGCACCCGGACCTGCACATCCCAGAAGAGCGAGTCACACAATTCAGAGGAAAGCGGTGTGTGAGAAATCCCAGAACAGACGAAACTGTGGGCAGATTACACAATGACGGGAGACGCACGAAGACCTGACAGATGACAGGACACATACGCAATATCTGTCCCTGACATACGACATGACCCATTGTATGTGTGGTGTAAGAAGGAGGCATCAAGACTGGGGTCATGGACAAGACCAAATCTTCATGGAGAGAAACCGCTCAGAGCGCTGCAGTCATACGACACACAACATCACAGGGTTACATTGTGTGCCGTGATCGGTGCATTGGGTATTCTGAGTAATGCGGTGCCAGGGCATGAAATGGACAGGATCGGGCAGATTACAGGTCAGTAAGGTACCAGCACAACTCCTCTCTAGTGCACCCAACCGAGCCCAGCAGGAGGGGGCAACGACGGGACCTCTGGTGCACCCGGCCGAGCCCAGCAGGAGGGGGCAACGACGGGACCTCTGGTGCACCCGGCCGAGCCCAGCAGGAGGGGGCAACGACGGGACCTCTGGTGCACCCGGCCGAGCCCAGCAGGAGGGGGCAACGACGGGACCTCTGGTGCACCCGGCCGAGCCCAGCAGGAGGGGGCAACGACGGGACCTCTGGTGCACCCGGCCGAGCCCAGCAGGAGGGGGCAACGATGGGACCTCTGGTGCACCCGGCCGAGCCCAGCAGGAGGGGGCAACGATGGGACCTCTGGTGCACCCGGCCGAGCCCAGCTGGAGTGGGCAACGATGGGACCTCTGGTGCACCCGGCAGAGCCCAGCAGGAGGGGGCAACGATGGGACCTCTGGTGCACCCGGCCGAGCCCAGCAGGAGGGGGCAACGACGGGACCTCTGGTGCACCCGGCCGAGCCCAGCAGGAGGGGGCAACGATGGGACCTCTGGTGCACCCGGCCGAGCCCAGCAGGAGGGGGCAACGACGGGACCTCTGGTGCACCCGGCCGAGCCCAGCAGGAGGGGGCAACGACGGGACCTCTGGTGCACCCGGCCGAGCCCAGCAGGAGGGGGCAACGATGGGACCTCTGGTGCACCCGGCCGAGCCCAGCAGGAGGGGGCAACGATGGGACCTCTGGTGCACCCGGCCGAGCCCAGCTGGAGTGGGCAACGATGGGACCTCTGGTGCACCCGGCAGAGCCCAGCAGGAGGGGGCAACGATGGGACCTCTGGTGCACCCGGCCGAGCCCAGCAGGAGGGGGCAACGATGGGACCTCTGGTGCACCCGGCCGAGCCCAGCAGGAGGGGGCAACGATGGGACCTCTGGTGCACCCGGCCGAGCCCAGCAGGAGGGGGCAACGATGGGACCTCTGGTGCACCCGGCCGAGCCCAGCAGGAGGGGGCAACGATGGTACCTCTGGTGCACCCGGCAGAGCCCAGCAGGAGAGGGCGGTGGTAGGACCTCTAGTACATATGGCCTTTGGAGGGGGCAGTGGGGGGGGCCACTTGTCAATCTGGCCGAGCCCCCGCAGAAGGAGACGGTGGTGGGACTTGAAACTTTTAGAGCAACAGATTTTTTCTTATCTCCTGATATAACATAAAATGTGAAAGAAAGTTACAATGCAAAGAAACCCATACACGGGAATATACAAGACAACAGGGCGACACAGAGATGGTACCACATGAATGATCTCGCCACCCTCCGGGGGCGCAGAGCCCCGCACTCACCCTCCTTAGGAGGGCAGAGCCCCGCACTCACCCTCCTTAGGAGGGCAGAGCCCCGCACTCACCCTCCTTAGGAGGGCAGAGCCCCACACTCACCAGAGCCCCACACTCACCAGAGCCCCACACTCACCAGAGCCCCACACTCACCAGAGCCCCACACTCACCAGAGCCCCACACTCACCCTCCTTAGGAGGATAAGCCCCACACTCACCCTCCTTAGGAGGATAAGCCCCACACTCACCCTCCTTAGGAGGGCAGAGCCCCACACTCACCAGAGCCCCACACTCACCCTCCTTAGGAGGATAAGCCCCACACTCACCCTCCTTAGGAGGGCAGAGCCCCACACTCACCAGAGCCCCACACTCACCAGAGCCCCACACTCACCCTCCTTAGGAGGGCAGAGCCCCACACTCGCCAGAGCCCCACACTCACCAGAGCCCCACACTCACCAGAGCCCCACACTCACCCTCCTTAGGAGGGCAGAGCCCCACACTCGCCAGAGCCCCACACTCACCCTCCTTAGGAGGATAAGCCCCACACTCACCAGAGCCCCACACTCACCAGAGCCCCACACTCACCCTCCGGGGCGCAGACCTCCACTCACCGGGCAGATGTGACATCCGGCTGCTGGTCCTGGGACTCTTCCCCCCGGTCCGTCCTCCCCGCAGTGATCGCTCCTCATCCGCTCCGGCCGCCTCTATCCCGGGCTGCTCGGACTCGGATCTCGGGATGTTCTCCCCCAGGCGGCGGCTCTCAGAGGCCGTCACTTCCTCCAGGACCTGCCCCTTCACTTAAAGGGACAGACACAAAGTAACAATGGAGCTGGAGGCGCCGGGAGTCAGCTGAGCAGTGTGTTTGTGCACAGCATCAATGTGTGTGTGCAGAGCAATGTGTGTGTGTACAGAGCAATGTGTGTGTGTACAGAGCAATGTGTGTGTGCAGAGCAATGTGTGTGTGTACAGAGCAATGTGTGTGTGCAGAGCAATGTGTGTGTGCAGAGCAATGTGTGTGTGTACAGAGCAATGTATGTGAGCAGAGCAATGTGTGTGTACAGAGCAGTGTGTGTGTGTACAGAGCAATGTGTGTGTGTGTGTGCAGAGCAATGTATGTGTGCAGAGCAATGTGTGTGTGAGTACAGAGCATGTGTGTGTGTACAGAGCAATGTGTGTATGCAGAGCAGTGTGTGTGTGTACAGAGCAATGTGTGTGTGTGTACAGAGCAATGTGTGTGTGTGTGTGCAGAGCAATGTATGTGTGCAGAGCAATGTGTGTGTGTACAGAGCGATGTGTGTATGCAGAGCAATGTGTGTGTGTACAGAGCAATGTGTGTGTGTGTACAGAGCAATGTGTGTGTGTGTGTGCAGAGCAATGTATGTGTGCAGAGCAATGTGTGTGTGTACAGAGCGATGTGTGTATGCAGAGCAATGTGTGTGTGTACAGAGCAATGTGTGTGTGTGTGTGCAGAGCAATGTGTGTGTGTACAGAGCAATGTGTGTGTGTACAGAGCAATGTGTGTGTGCAGAGCAATGTGTGTGTTGTACAGAGCAATGTGTGTGTGCAGAGCAATGTGTGTGTGCAGAGCAATGTGTGTGTGTACAGAGCAATGTATGTGAGCAGAGCAATGTGTGTGTACAGAGCAGTGTGTGTGTGTACAGAGCAATGTGTGGTGTGTGTGTGCAGAGCAATGTATGTGTGCAGAGCAATGTGTGTGTGTACAGAGCAGTGTGTGTGTGTTACAGAGCAATGTGTGTATGCAGAGCAGTGTGTGTGTGTACAGAGCAATGTGTGTGTGTGTACAGAGCAATGTGTGTGTGTGTGTGCAGAGCAATGTATGTGTGCAGAGCAATGTGTGTGTGTACAGAGCGATGTGTGTATGCAGAGCAAGTGTGTGTGTGTACAGAGCAATGTGTGTGTGTGTACAGAGCAATGTGTGTGTGTGTGTGCAGAGCAATGTATGTGTGCAGAGCAATGTGTGTGTGTACAGAGCGATGTGTGTATGCAGAGCAATGTGTGTGTGTACAGAGCAATGTGTGTGTGTGTGTGCAGAGCAATGTGTGTGTGTGTGTGCAGAGCAATGTATGTGTGCAGAGCAATGTGTGTGTGTACAGAGCAGTGTGTGTGTGTACAGAGCAATGTGTGTGTGCAGAGCAATGTGTGTGTGTACAGAGCAGTGTGTGTGTGTACAGAGCAATGTGTGTGTGCAGAGCAATGTGTGTGTACAGAGCAATGTGTGTGTGTACAGAGCAGTGTGTGTGTGTACAGAGCAATGTGTGTGTGCAGAGCAATGTGTGTGTGCAGAGCAATGTGTATGTGTGTGTGTGTGCAGAGCAATGTGTGTGTACAGAGCAATGTGTATGTGTGCAGAGCGATGTGTGTGTACAGAGCAATGTATGTGAGCAGAGCAATGTGTGTGTGTACAGAGCAATGTGTGTACAGAGCAATGTGTGTGTGTGTGCAGAGCAATGTGTGCAGAGCAATGTGTTTGTGTGCAGAGCAATGTGTGTGCAGAGCAATGTATGTGTGCAGAGCAATGTGTGTGTGTACAGAGCAATGTGTGTACAGAGCAATGTGTGTGTGCAGAGCAGTGTGTGTGCAGAGCTGTGTATGTGTGCAGAGCAATGCATGTGTGCAAAGCAATGTATGTGTGCAGAGCAATGTTTGTGTACAGAGCAATGTGTGTGCAGAGCAATGTGTGTGTTCAGAGCAGTGTATGTGTGTACAGAGCAATGTGTTTTCAGAGCAATGTGTGTGTTCAGAGCAGTGTGTTTGTGTGCAGAGCAATGTGTGTGTGTACAGAGCAACGTGTGTGCAGAGCAATGTGTGTCTTCAGAGCAGTGTTTGTGTGCAGAGCAATGTGTGTGTACAGAGCAATGTGTGTGTGCGTGCAGAGCAATGTATGTGTGCAGAGCAATGTGTGTGCAGAGCAGTGTGGGTGTGCAGAGCAATGTGTGTGTGCAGAGCTGTGTGTGCGCTTTTAGAGGTTCAGAGCAATGTATATGTGCAGAGCAATGTATATGTGCAAGCTGTGTGTGCGCGTGCAGAGCAATGTATGTGTGCAGAGCTGTGTGTGCGCGTGCAGAGCAATGTATGTGTGCAGAACAATGTGTGTGCAGAGCAGTGTGGTGTGTGCAGAGCAATGTGTGTGTGCAGAGCTGTGTGTATGCGTGTGCAGAGCAAAGTATATGTGCAGAGCTGTGTGTGTGCGTGTGCAGAGCAATGTGTGTGTGTGCAGAACAATGTGTGTGTGCAGAGCAGTGTGGGTGGGTAGAGCAGTGTGTGTGTGTGAAAAGCAATGTATATGTGCAGAGCAATGTGTGTGTGCAGAGCAATGTGGGTGTGTAGAGCAATAGTGTGTGTGTGTGTGTGCAGAGCCAGTGGTGTAACTTGAAGCTCTTGGGTCTCGATGCGAAAGCTCCAATGGTGCCGCCAATTATTGCAAATCTTTAAAGGGAACCTGTCAGCTAGTTTATGCCCCCCCATCACTGTCTGCACCTGCAACTTCATAGTGCTATTCTAATCATCCCTGTCTGAGCTCAGTGTAATGTGAAAGGTGAAAGAAAAGCATTTATACACTTACATTTCCTTATGTAATGAAGCAGTCAATCCCCAGCTTGGAGGACGGAGACTGTTTGGCAGGTTAATAGTTAACATTTCAGCCTTGTGCTAGAACATGTTGGGAGACCTGATGTGATGTCACAACCATGTGACTACAATAGGCGGGGCTAAGTTCTCATAGAACACAATGTTTGCTGGCTTAGCTCCGCCCACTATGGTCACATGATTGTTACATCACACAGGTCCTTTAGCTATCCAAGTTAATATTGAGTTAACTATTATCCTGCCAGACAGTCTCCCTCCTCCAAGGTGGGGACTGAAATGTAAATGTATAAATTCTTTCATTTTCACCTTTCACATTACACTATGAGCTCAGACAGGGATGATTAGAATAGTATTATGAAGCTGCAGGTACAGACAGTGATAGCTGGAGGGGCATAAACCACCTGACAGGTTCCCTTTTATACCGTAGTAAAAGTCATATTCTATAAGCCAAAGGGACTTTTGGGCTCCTCTTGGTACCAGGGCCCGGGTGTGATAGCAATCCCTGCATCTGCTGTAGTTTCACCCCTATGCAGCAGAGAAATGTATCTCGGTTTTGAAGATTAGGATGGGGTCAGCACCACCTTGCAGCGTCTCCCATACAGCCTGGGGAGATTTCACCACTGCCTGCAATCTTTCCACCCTTGGCTATGAAGGATGATGAGGAGGGTCCTCCCTGCTGCACCGCTCTGCACGCTCTGGTGCTCACTGCCAACAGTCCGATTGTGTCTACAGAAATGTGTGTGTGCAGAGCAGTGCAAGTGTGTGTAGAACAATGTGTGTGTGTTCACCATGCTGGCCACAGAAATAGCTCTTAGAAAATGAGCAATGTTGTGTCAGTACTGCTCCATGTATTTGTAGAGAGAATGTGAGGCTAGTGTGGCGCCCAACTACGTAGGTGCCACAAAAGGAGTACTGCATCCAGAAAAGCGGTGTAGCACTCCACTGCAATTGGGACTATGGTCACAAGATGGAGCCCTAGAGCTGCACTCACACACTAGGACAGTGGGTGGGAGGAACCCAGGGAGGGTCTTAGCGACCTCTAGAGGGAACCGGAGAGCTCAGTCAGTGAGTCTGGAAAGTGAACTTGGTTGTTTTGGACAACAGCATCCTCCATGCCGAAATGGTGGTTTTCAATGTAGAGAAATTAGGGGGAGGTTTAGATGGCTCAATAAGATAAGCTGTGATAAATGCTGCTTAATTTTTGTTTCTAATAAAGGATCTCTCAATCATTATACACGGCATTGTTTCTTCACCAAGAACCCATCCCTGGGATAATTTTATAATTGATGCTAAATAATAATTTTACAGATTAGGTATGCCCAGTCCTCCATCGGTCCTGTATTTGGCTCCATCCACCATCCCATCAATTTTAACCATCCTCCCTGTCCCTGCTAAAGAAAAGCAGGGGTCAAACCATGATGCTACCACCGCCATGTTTGACAGTGGGAATGGTGTTTTGAGCGTGATGAGCTGTGTTTTATGCCAAATATATAGTTTTGCATTGTGGCCAAAAAGTTCTATTTTGGTTTGATCTCATCAGAGCACCTTATTCCACATGTTTGGTGTCTCCCAGGTAGCTTGTAGCAAACTTCAAACGAGACTTTTTATGGGTATCTGTGAGAAATGGTTTTCTTCTTGACACTCATCCATAAAGGCCAGATTTGTGCAGTGTACGACTGATTGTTGTCCTATGGGCGGACTCTCCCACCTCAGCTGTAGATCTCTGCAGTTCATCCAGAGCGATCATGGGCCTTTTGGCTGCATCTCTGATCAGTCTTCTCCTTGTTCAAGATGAAAGTTTAGAGGGACGGCCGGGTCTTGGTAGATTTGCAGTGGTCTGATATTCCTTCCATTTCAATATGATCGCTTACACAGCGCTCCTTGAGATGTTTAAATCTTTTTGTATCCAAATCCGGCTTTAAACTTTGCCACAACAGTATCTCAGACCTGCCTGGTGTGTTCCTTGGTCTTCATGATGCTCTCTGCACTTGAAACAGAACCCTGAACTATCACAGAGCAGGTGCATTTATACGGAGACTTGATTACACACAGGTGGATTCTATTTATCATTACCAGTCATTTAAGGACAACATTGGATCATTCAGAGATCCTCACTGAACTTCTGGAGTGAGTTTGCTGCACTGAAAGTAAAGGGGCCGAATAATATTGCACACTCCACTTTTCAGTTTTTTATTTGTCAAAAAAGTTTAAAATATGCAATAAATTTCGTTCCACTTCACGAATAGACCCACTTGTTGTTGATTCTTCACAAAAAATTAGAATTTATATCTTTATGTTTGAAGCCTGAAATGTGGCAAAAAGTTGAAAAGTTCAAGGGGGCTGAATACTTTCACAAGGCGCTGTACATCCTATGTAATGTGTGAACAGGGGTGTTCTAGCTTCAAATAGTAATCATGTCACCAAGCAGATATAAATACACACTGTGATCTTCTGCTGTACAATGATGTGATAGTCCATAATGTGTGCTGTCATGTATGAAGCTAGGAGCAGAGGCAGAGCACTGCATTCATCGATTCATCACTGCCATGGCCTGTCCTCCCCCATAGCAGTTGGTAGATACCTGTCCCCTGAAACTGTAGCACTATGGAGATGGATTTTTTCCTTGCAGATATGAACCTACAAAGCATTTTCTCAGATCTGCAGTATGTGAGCTCTTGCATTTTTATTTTTGCATTTTTCTCAGAATACATGCTGCTTTTATTTGTAGTGTTCTTGGGTGCAGATTACTTGGTGCTTTCTCTACAGTACTGCCCATACAGAAGTGTGAGGGGGCTGGAATGTAGGATGATCCTGCAGCTCCCAGCATCCACGCCCCCGACACATCTCCTCACCAGCAGCATGAAGCTGAATTTCTCGGACCCCTGAGGGGGGTGAGAGCAAAAGAGCAGATATTATTTTATTGATTTATAAGTGATCTATAGATCCTATAACTGCAGTGTACAGCTCTGCTTCATCATGTAGGAGGGCAGAGACAGGACTAAAAAGTTTTCTCTCCCCGGAGTTCCCCTTTAATAGAAAAAAAGCAAACTTTGTGAAGCTGCGATCAACGCTCTGGATGATACCTGCAGCCGACATAAGAGGAAAGAAAAAAAAAAAAGGATAACATGAGTTCTTGGCACAATAGTGGAGGGTTGTGGATGGGTTTCCTGGGCAAGACATGCAACCAACCAGGACGTTGTGCAGAATGCTCTACAGTCGTGACCAAAAGTTCTGACACTGACACAAATTTGGGTTTTCACAGTTCGCTCCGTCACAGTTTTTAGACCTTTTATTTTAGTCATATATTTCTAGGGTCACTGAAGCACAATTATCAGCATTTCATAGAAATATACTTTTATTTACAAATACATCAGGTTTGTACAAAGACTCGATATTTCTATCATTGTCCCTTATTATAAGGACTTCTGCTCTTCCCCAACCGCTGGTTATCGTCTTCTAGGACAAGTCCTGACTGACCTGTTTATCCAAGTCTGGAGGACTACTAGGACCTATCTGACGTCACCGCCTTGGATCACGTGACCGGTGGAAGTGACGCTGCTCTCTCCCTGGCACGAAGATTTTCTCGGGGACGCCCTGTTTGGTATTGCTCCACAGGAGGCTATCACTGGAGTTGTACCCAGCCAGTACAACTCCACAAGGTGAGTGGAAACCCCGCTTTCCCTGCAATACGGTTTACCCTGAGGTGCTTCACATTGCGCTCCTTCTCTTTTCTCTTACAAGTCCTGACTGATGGCAGCACTCTCCCATCAGGACTTGCAGTTTATCACAATTTCTGTGGTTTTGCTTGTCCTCCTGCTTTTTGAGGATTGGCCACAGGTTCTCTCTAGCTCTGATATCTGGGGAGTTTCCAGCCATGCACCCTATCATTGTTTAGTTCACCAAGCCAGTAAGAGGTAATTAGATCCCATTCTTTCTTTATTCATTGGGGGGTGTTTTGCAAAATTGTGAGTGAGCCCCTCCATATCTGAAAAGTCTCCACACATGAATGGTTGCAGGCTGCTTTACTGACAAAGAACTCAAGGTGGCGCTTACCATCTCTTCTATCATTCTTTCAAAAGTCACAGTGTGAAGGAGACATTATCAGAGAACAGTATCTGTGCAGGAAATACAAGGATTGGGCTACAGACAACTGGATCAATTTATGTCCTCTAATGACGTCTCCTACAGATTGTTTGTGACATCTGGAAGAGTGCTTGGAATAAGAGGTGAGCACTGCCATGAGTCCTCCTCACCAGAAATCTGATTGGAGTAACATTTCTGGTGTGAGGATGACACCACTATTATTGGATTTGATGAGTAGCAGAGTCAGGCTCCAGCTCCTCACATTTTGGTGAAGCTGTCCAAAACTGGGGTGAAAAATTCCACATTCTATACTGAAGGGTTAAGGACTCTTTCCCTTCAGCCTTAATTCAAGCTGTAGCTTCTTATCATCACTCCTTTCCACTATGTTTGCCTACCCTTGGCTTTCCTCTATGCCAGATATTGTTTCGCTATATTGGCCACATTGAAGAAACTCATCTCTATAGCTGAGGTGTTTGTTCTAATTGCAGCTGTGAAGTGTCTTACTGGAGAAGATTTAGAGTCCTCTTATATTTGTTTGCTTGCCTGTTTTTTTTTGTGTCTTACCTTGCACTCCTGTCCCTTGATTCTCTTTGGGGAAGGGGGGACATATAGGTGAGACGTATATGTGGGTATAGTGACTCTACCTCACTTCTGGCGATGTCGTCTGGGGGATCCTGAGTCTCTGGGAATGTCCTAGTGTCGTGGCCCGATCCGTGGCACCAGAGCGGTCAATAAAAAGGGGGGGAAGGATTAGGGAATAGGGGATTTTGGGGGTTGGTTGTCGTGACGCCACCCATGGTATGCGGCTATTAGTGTCTGCCGCTGCAGTCCAGGACCTCTGGGGATGATGGGTTGGCAGCTATGATGGTGTCGCTCCCCAAGAGTGGAGCAGGTCCCCAGGAAGAAACTCACATACAGAGAAAGTCCCCATCTACTGGCTGGAAGGAGTAGTTAGGTTAGGGGAGGGAGGCAGAGGAGGAGAGAGTTCTAGAGAAGTCGGGAGCTGGGAAAGAGCAGGACACACGTGGGTCCTAGACCCGAGAACCCGAATCTGCAGCCAGCCATCCAGGCTGGGCAGAGGAACTAGCTGCAGCAGGGGTACCAGCCCCAATTTGGTATGGATATTTTCAGGATCAGCCGAGAAACTGGAGGTCACTGGGCTTCAAGTATAGTGACTACCATAGTGGACTCTCCCAAGGCTAAGTAACTGTATAGGGCCAAGAGGACTTGCAAGGTAGTCAATCAGATGAGCCGCAGTCACCTGCCTGCTGGGACTGGCAACCATGGGACACTAAGAGGACAAGGGGTAGCAGTGTCAGTAAGGAAAGGGCAGCAAGGAAGGCCATATTCCCTGTGTCACAGCAAAATGGACTTTGATTACCTGAGAGCTGGCCAGGCTGCAATCCTGGTGAATACAGTACCCAGCTGGGTTGGTCTGCTACAGAGTCAAGTGAAAAAGTAAGAACTTCAGAACCCTATGTGTTGTGTGTGGTTCTTCCTGCAGCTCTCTGCACCACCAGCACCTTTAGCTACTACAACCACCATCATCATAACTTCACCACCACTAGGGGCCTGCTCCGTCTGAGGGGAATGCTCCATCTAGCTGCTTGACCATTTATCCCCTGGGGACTACCATATTCAGTGCTTGTCATCCCAGACCAGAAACCTCAGATGGCATCATAACAACCTTTCCCCCTTTTAATTCCCTTTTTTTAATGACTGGTCGCGGCCATGACCTCCAGCGAAGGCCAAAGTGAGATCCCACGAATTGACAAGCCCTGGAGAGTCGAGTACCCTGGCCCCATGACCACTGCATATGACATGTCCTAAAACTTAAAGGGAGTCTGTCTGTAATATTAACCCTCCCAATCTGCCTATATGGGCATGTAGGTCATATAAAGGTAAATAAAATAATACCTTCATATCCGATGTTTTATTACAGAGAAATCCACGTTTTTCCTGTACGTGTTTGATCTGTTAATATAAGCTGGACACAGATCTCCCTGAGAACCTCCCTTCAGAGGTTAATTTCATTGAAAGTGACGTTATTAGTGTGAGACATGTAATGACTGAAAGTCTGCTTTCCTGATTTTCATATCTGGAGAGCATACATGGTAATGACGCATTCATTTAAATTTAGCTCTGAAGGCAGATCCTCGAGCAGATTTATATGTCTCATAGTTATTAAAGGGATGCTGTCAGGTTAATTTATGCCCCCCCAGCTATCACTGTCTGTACTTGCAGCTTCATAGTCCTATTCTAATCATCCCTGTCTGAGCTCATAGTGTAATGTTAAAGGTGAAAAAAAAAGCATTTACACACTTACATTTTCTTATGTGAATGAGGGAGTGTGTAGTCACCTTGGAGGACGTAGTCACTATGGCAGGGTAATAGTTAACATTTCAGCCAAATTTCATGAGGATACTTTAGGGCCTATATGATGTCATGATTATGTAACTATAATAGGTGGAGCTAAGAAGTCTTCACAGACCATAATGATTTTGCTTGCTTAGCTCTGCCCACTATGGTCACATGATCATTACATCACACAGGTCCTTTATACAGAGAAGTTAACAGTGAGTTAACTATTAACCTGCCAAAGTGACTACATCCTCCAAGATATGTAGTCACTGCCTTATTCACATAAGAAAATGTAAGTGTACAAATGCATTTTTTCACCTTTAATATTACACGATGATTAGAATAGTACTATGAAGCTGCAGGTACAGATAGTGATAGTTGGGAGGCATAAAGTAGCTGACAGGTTCCCTTTAGCAGCTCAATTACATATAAGAAAAATGTAGATTTCTTTGGAATAAGACATCAGATCGCAGATATTAAGGTATCATTTTAGTTTTCTATGACTTTCTTGCATATGTAACAATTTTATTTCTATAACACCAACATATTCCACAGCCATTTACAATTCAGAGGGGGCTTGAACAGACAATATAGACGATAGACATTACAGAGTAAACATATAATTTAACAGATACCAAGAGGGGCCTGCTCGCAAGCTTACAATCTATCCATATAGATGGCTTGGGTTGGATTCTCAAAGTATTTGCCCCTACATTCAGTGGCTCCACTGGGACAAACGTCCGAACCTCCTCAAGATGGGGTTCAGGCGATGGTTCTGAGAAGCTATTCACTATAATGATACAGATGAAGCCACAGTGTGCTTCGGTATGCATCATTGGTCTTTAAGTCTAGTAATGGTGGGCAGCAAGATGTATTCGACTACATCTTGCTGCCCGCCTCCAGTAGGCATATATGCAAAACATTATGCATAACAGAGCACACTGTAACTTCGTCTGTATCATTATAGTAAATAGCCCCTTCAGTACACACTCCCGAGCCCCATCTTGTGGGGACATTAGCCCCAACAGAAACTCAAAGTAGTGGGAAATAGTATGTGAACTCAACCTCAGGATTGCTTATCCTACTGACATAGTCACTTTTAAATGTTTAATAATGCTACCGTACTATCCACCTGCATCTATTCAATACTGTTATTCCTGCATGATAAGCAGTCTGAGATGAATGGATTGGTAACAACTCCCATCATCTCCTACTATTAGAAAAGGTGTAGAATCCGGTGCCACAAAATTCCTCTTTATTTTCAAAAATTTTTAAAAATCACACATTCTCCAGAGGAGCTCCTGGACGCGTTTCGTGGGTCTAGCCCACTTAATCGTCAGTACAATGGCAATACAGACAAAAAGAATATATACAATTTAAAAGCAAAAAACAGCCCCCTCTCGCATGTGTGACAAATATACATCAATTATTTCTAACCAATCACATACCTGCAGGTTCTAAAAGAGTTAAAGGGAAAATTAAGTGGGGAAGAAGAGGGGGAGGGGAGGAAAAGAGAAAGAAAGGAAAAAGAGCTGATAACAGAAAGTAAAAGAGAAAAAAAAAAAAAAATATATATATAGAGAAGGAATAAAGGGGAGGGAAAGAGAGGAAAAGAGCTGATAACAGAAAGTAAAAGAGAAAAAAAAAAAAAAATATATAGAGAAGGAATGAAAGCGAGGGAAAGAGGAAAAGAGCTGATAACAGAAAGTAAAAGAGAGGGAAAAAAAAAAAAAAAAATATATATAGAGAAGGAATGAAAGCGAGGGAAAGAGGAAAAGAGCTGATAACAGAAAGTAAAAGAGAGGGAAAAAAAAAAAAAAAAAAAAGAGGGGGGGAGAGAGGGGGGGGGGAGAAGAACAGAGCAAAGAACTGATATATTGGCAATGCAAGTACATGGTAAACATTACAGGTGTAGAAATCTAAAGATAACCACAACAAAGATCTTTCTTTCTTATTGTAAGTCACCAACTACAAGGCTATTACATTTTAGAAATAGTATATTCCAAGAGAAAAGGTATAATCCTCCAACCATGTAACAGTAGGGGGATCCCATTAAGATTTCATTCACAGAATACATAAACATATACCTCCATTCCCAATGGATTATTCATACATTATGTATAGCCATCGTATTGCAAGTGCACTCAATATGTATTATACAAAGGAGCAAATACCATAAAAGAGACATAGGGTGCAGGATCAATAAAAGTATAACAAATCTGATCTATAGTTCAGACCCTGTGGAATCCGTGCATCAAGCCGCAGGATCCATAATTTTTCCTGGTTATGTAGTGCTTTCTCCCAATTACCCCCCCTATATGGACGGGGTATCCTCTCTATGCCTCTGATCTTCAAAGTTTTAAGGTCCCCTGCATGGAAATCCCTAAAATGGCGCGATAAACCTGACAAGCCCGTTCTATTGGCCTTTGAATTGGGATTTGCCCCTGTAATGTGCTCCGACATGCTTACCTTAAGGGATCTGATAGTGCAACCTATGTAATATTTGTTACAGCTACTACACGTAGCCATGTATACTACGTGGGACGTGTTACAATTGATATAGGTAGATATTCTATATTGCTTCCCAGTTCGATTATTGCAAAAGGTTTCACCCATATCCACGTATTTACACATGGTGCACCTATTTTCACCACATTTAAACATACCCCTATAGTTCAACCAAGTCTTCCTTTGGGTTCTTTTTTCCAGATAAATACTAGGAGACAAGTAATTCCCCAAATCTTTCCCTTTCCTAGGGACCACCCTACATCCTGAATCTAAAATAGCTGATAATTTACTATCCTGATATAATATGGGGAGATTCTTTAAAAAGATGCGTTTGATGTCGTAGTACTGGTTGCTAAAGGGTGTTGAGAAGGTCGGTATTATTGGTCCCGGAGGGGCTTCTCGTTCTTTCTGTGCCAGGAGGGATTCCCTACTCCTAGATTCTGCAATATTCACTGCTCTATCTAACATCCATTTTTTATATCCTCTTGATCGTAACCTTTTAGTCATAACATCAGCTTCATTCATGAAATCCACATGTGTGGTGCAGTTGCGTCTTGCTCTTATTAATTCCCCTACCGGCAGATTCTTAATCACATGCTTAGGGTGGTTACTTTCCGCTCTAAGGACCGAGTTCCCACTAATGGGTTTGCGATACAATCTAGATGTAATTTTTCCTGTTCTTACATTACCCACTAAATACACATCCAGGAACGGAGTTTCAGTTCCATGTACCTCCATTGTAAATCGTAGATTGAAATCATTTGTATGAAAATATTCCAACATTTGGGCGGGCGATGGTGAGGGAGATATCCAGGACGGAACCCCCCAAATAAAGATCAGGTCGTCCAGGTACCTTCCACACCATCGTATGCAATCCTTAAAGGGACAGTCCTCAGAATAGATAAAGCTCTCCTCCCATTTCCGCATATATAATATTGCTAGTGAAGGGGAAAATTTTGAGCCCATAGGGCAACCACACAGCTGTAGATAAAAGCTTTCATTAAACGTAAAATAGTTACTTCTCAGGAGAAATTCTACAGACATGAGAAGGAACTCCTTTTGATTGTCAGTAAATACATCCGTCTCTTTCAGGGTTTCTTGTAATACCCATATAGCTTTTCCATGGGGGATAGTAGAGTACAGCTGCACTACATCACAAGTTAACCAGTTAAAATCCTCCTGCCATGTCATTCCATCTACAGCCTGCATCAAGTGTTTGGTATCTTTTATTAAGCCTGGAGTGCCCTCCACCAAGACCCTCAATTTTGAGTCCACCCACCCCGAAAGTCTCTCATGAAAGGATCCAATCCCTGCCACGATCGGCCTCAAAGGTGGGGGAACACAGCCTTGTGGGTCTTGGGGAGGGCATGGAAGACTGGAACAACTGGTTTGTCCACATATAAGAAATCCCTAGTTTTCTGATCTATTGCACCAAGTGCCACCCCCTCCCCCAACAATCTATCCAAATCCACTGATAAATCCTTAGTAGGATCTGACAAAAGGGGCCGGTAGGTGGTTTTATCAAAAAGGATTTCTTCTATCTGTTTTTTATATAAGCCAGAATCCATTACTACCACCGTACCCCCCTTGTCAGATGGTCTCACTACAATATTGTCATTAGATTTGATGGAGAAAAGGGCTTGTTGTTCATCCCTTGATAAATTGCTCCTTGTAGAACTTTTATTCTCCAGGAGACTGTTCAGGTCTCTTTCCATAGTGACCTGGAAAATCTCCATGGCAGACGCTCGTGATGCGATAGGATAGTACATGGGGTTAGACACTGTAAATTTAGATGCCTCAATTTTATTTTTAACCCTTCTACAACCCTCAACCTCCACATTCTTATTCAAATGATATAATTCCCTTGTTGACAGAATTTCCCTCAGATTCAATTGTAAAGGAAAACAATCCACCACATTATTACTATTTGCAAGCTCACCAGTCGCAGACAAATTTACATCACTGTTCACACTAGTGTCCAAGAAATGTCTTCTCACTGTCAAATTTCTGGTGAAATGATTAACATCCTTAAGGGTCTGAAAGAAATCAGCGTCCTTATTTGGTACAAAGTTCAGTCCTTTTTCCAAAAGACATATCTGCGGCTCTGATAATATATTGGCAGATAAATTCATCACCGCAAAATTGTTAAAGTCACTTACTTTTTCTGTTTCTTCCTGTACCCCCGATTTTCTCCTTGACCGCCTCCTTTTCTTTTTCCCCCGTTTTTTGGAGCTGAAGCATATCTGGTATTATAGCCCGCATGGATTTCCTCCGGGCTATGATCCTGGCCCATGTCCAAAGAGCCCTCAGAGCTCCCAGATGAAACGGGGGAGGAGAAGCTCACATTCCTCTTACCTGATTGCTGTGGAGGATTCCTCAGAATAGGTTTAGGGGCTGGAGTCTTAGGTGTTTTTGGAGGTCCCGGGGTGTACGGCGAATGCGGTGAACGTGGTTTTTTAGGTGTAAACTGCTTCCAAGCATAAACCGTATCATTCTCATAGTCATTCAGATCCCGTTTGAACTTTGATTTCTTCATTTCAATAATGGTCTTTTCTAGTTCATCTATTTTCTTATGCATCTTATTATATAAGACCTCATATGTGTCCAATGATATAAATTTATCTGCTTCATCTTGTAAGGTTTGTACCGATACTTCTAAGGATTCCAATTTCGCCTCCTCCTCAGAAATAATCAAGGTAATCAATCTCAGTGAACATTCTGTGAGGATATTATTCCACTTACAAGTAAATTCCTCGTTGAAAGTGGTGGTGGCCATTTTCTTGATACGGAGACCTCTAGGGATCATCTTTTTGGATAGATATTTCTCCAAAGATGCATGGTCCCACCATACTTTCAGGTGTTGAATTAAGACTTTTTCCAAGGCATGGAAAGCCTTATTAATGTCAGGAGTGTCGCTACACAAAACGTCTTCCCCGGAGAAAATAGCTTCCAGTTTCTTTGCTCGCAGGTTCCGACAGATAGATAAATAATCTTTCGTGGAGTCCATGGTCAGACTTCGCTAACCTAATAAAGGAATTATATCCAGATGCGGGAAAAGGTGGGAGCTTACACCAAGGGTTTGCAAATCAAAAAAAGGGGACTAGCTCCAACCACCTAATATTCCCAGGACTCCCAGGCAAACCGGAAAGTGGCTTGGCAACCACCAGTAGCAATAGAAAAGGTGTAGAATCCGGTGCCACAAAATTCCTCTTTATTTTCAAAAATTTTTTTTTTTTTTTTTTTTTTTAAATTTTTAAAAATCACACATGCTCCAGAGGAGCTCCTGGACGCGTTTCGTGGGTCTAGCCCACTTAATCGTCAGTACAATGGCAATACAGACAAAAAGAATATATACAATTTAAAAGCAAAAAACAGCCCCCTCTCGCATGTGTGACAAATATACATCAATTATTTCTAACCAATCACATACCTGCAGGTTGTACCGGGAGGGGTACCCACCATTGAGGTCCAGGGACCCATCGGGAGCCGCCAGGCTAGAAGTTCCTCTGTATCCTGACCTGGTACGTGGAAGGCAGCAAAGAGTAACAAGGGACAGCCAGTTTAAAGAGAGACACTGTGGAGCCTTGGAGGGACACTGTTCATCACAGGGACCACCCGGTCCGTTACCTGAAAGTGAAACCGTTATTTCAGTGTACCGTGTGTGAACTAAGTAAAGACCCGTGCAGGGGAGCATCGTGTCCGAGCCTTATTTCAGAACTGCTACTAACCATTTCACCTACAGAATCAACTGAGCTGCCGTATTCCATCACTGCAGCTCCTGACCCCGGGGACTCCCGCTCATCCTGTAGGGAGCGGATCCATCTAGCTGCCGCACATTCCCCGGAGGTCCAAGCAGCGCCGGTGCCATCACCGGACCCCTACAGGTGGCGTCATGAAGCAGAAACCATCATATCTTTAACCCTTTTATTGACCACCGGGCCTCCACAGCCTCAGGCCCAGAACCGTGACCACAGCCCACGCCTGAGACCTGAGAACCCGGCTTACGGTGAGTCACTAACAGTGATTCAAGTAATGTAGTCATGTAATGATGGTGGGCCTGGTGATGTATTTGTATAGCATTGGTGGTTTTGGTGTTATATTAATGTAGATGTTGGAATCTATAATTTATCAGGCTTAAAAGTAGATCATTATAAAGTCAGTGTGCAGACCCAAAATACTTTTGTCTGAATGAGGCCATATTTGTCAATTGAACATGTGTTTGACTAAAGCCCACATACACTGTGTACGGAAAGTATTTAGACCCCTTTAAACTTTTCACTCTTTGTTTCATTGCAGCCATTTGGTAAATTTTAAAAAGTTCATGTTTTTTCTCATTAATGTGTACTCTGCACCCAATCTTGACTGAAAAAAACAAAACAAAAATGAAAATATTTGTGCAAATTTATTAAAAAAGAAAAACTGAAATATCACGAAAATAACACCCTCTTGAGCTAGTACAGGCATGAATTGTCTTGGGAATGATGCAACAAGTTTTTCACACCTGGATTTGGGGATCCTCTGCCATTCTTCCTTGCAGGTCCTCTCCAATTCCATCAGGTTGGATGGTGAACGTTGGTGGAGCCATTTTCAGGTCTCTCTAGAGATGCTCAATTGGGTTCAGGTCAGGGCTCTGGCTGGGCCAATCAATTGTTCTGAAGCATCTCCTTTGTTACTTTAGCTGTGTGCTTAGGGTCATTGTGTTGTTGGAAGGTGAACCTTCAGCCAAGTCTAAAGGCCAGAGCACTCCGGAAGAGGTTTTCATCCAGGATATCTCTGTTCTTGCCTGCATTCATTTTTCCTTTAATTGCAACCATCATCCTGTCCCTTCAGCTGAAAAACACCCCCATAGCATGATGCTGCCACCATGTTTCACTGTTGGGATTGTGTTGGGCAGGTGATGAGCAGTGCCTGGTTTTCTCCACACATACCACTTAGAATTATGACCAAAAAGTTCTATCTTCATCTCATCAGACCAGAGAATCTTATTTCTCATAGTCTGGGAGTCCTTCATGTGTTTTTTTTGCAAACTCTATGTGGGCTTTCATATGTCTTGCACTGAGGAGAGGCTTCCATCGGACCACTCTGCCACAAAGGCCTGACTGGTGGAGGGCTGCAGTGATAGTTATCTTTGTTGAACTTTCTCCCATCTCTCTACTTCATCTCTTGAGCTCAGCCACATTGATCTTGGGGTTCTTCTTTACCTCTCTCACCAAGGCTCTTCTCCCATGATTGCTCAGTTTGGCTGGACACCCAGGTCTAGGAAGACTTCTGGTGGTCCCAAACCTCTGCCATTTATGGATTATGGAGGCCACTGCGCTCTTAGGAACCTTGAGTACTGCAGAAATTCTTTTGTAACCTTGGCCAGCTTTGCCACAAATCTGTCTCTGAGCTCCTTGGGCAGTTCCTTTAACTTCACGATTCTCATTTGGTCTGACATACAATGTGAGCTGTGAGGTCTTAGGCTGGTTTCACGCTGCGGTCAGATCAGGTCAGGTCAGGTCAGGTTTTGTGTTTCAAAACCAGGAGAGGAACTTGCAGAGAAAAAGTATAATTGAAAGATTGACACCTGTTCTAGGTTTTGGAGTCACTCCTGGTTTTGAAACACAAAACCTGACCTGACCTGATCTGACCGCAGTGTGAAACCAGCCTTATATAGACAGGTGTGTACCTTTCTAAATGAAGTCCTATCAGTTTAATTAAACACAGCTGGACTCTAATGAAGGAATAGAGCCATTTCAAGGAGGTTCACAAGGAAATGGACAGCATGTGACTTAAATATAAGTGTCTGAGCAAAGGGTCTGAATCCTTATGACCATGCGATATTTCAGTTTCTCTTTTTTAGTAAATTTGCACAAGTATCTACATTTCTGTTTTTTTTTTAGTCAAGATGGGGTGCAGTGTACATTAAAAAAAAAAAAATATTTTTTGAAGTTACCGAATGACTGCAATGAAACAAAGAGTGAAAAATTTAAAGGGGTCTGAATACTTTCTGTACCCACTGTATGCTACAAACAGCTCTCTGATTATTTTTATGTCACCTGACTTTCTCATATACAATCCTTGCCCACCGCTCCGGTGTTTTCTATAAGTAAGCAAGTGCTAGTCATCTCTTGTTACGGTTTATCACCTAGAACAAAACGATCTGCAGTCTAAAATCGGACATGCTTAGACTCTTTCAGTGCCTTGAAAATGTATTCATACCACATACATTTTCTCAGATTTCCTCACGTTACACCCACAAACTTAAATGTATTTTATTGGGATTTTATGTGACATAACAACAATTATTAGCAAGTATTTGTGAAGTGTAAAAGAAATGTTACCTGATTTTCTAAGTATTTTAAAATATAAATCTAATAATTGTGCTGTGCATTTGTATTCAGCCACATGAATCAATACATTGAAATGTTTTTGCAAACACATGAATACAGTCATATGAAAAGGTTTGGGCACCCCTCTTAATCTTACTCTTTTTTTTGTTTAAAATTGTTTTTTTGCAACAGCTATTTCAGTGTGATATATGTAATAACTGATGGACACAGTAATATTTCAGGATTGAAATGAGGTTTATTGTACTAACCAAAAATGTGAAATATGCATTATTTCAAAAATTGACAGGTGCAAAAGTATGGGCACCTCAACAGAAAAGTGACATTAATATTTAGTAGATCCACCTTTTGCCTCTAGTCGCTTCCTGTAGCTGTTAATGATTTCCTGGATCCTGGATGAAGGTATTTTTGACCATTCCTCTTTACAAAACAATTCCAGTTCAGTTAAGTTTGATGGTTGCCGAGCATGGACAGCCCGCTTCAAAACATCCCACAGATGTTCAATGATATTCAGGTCTGGGGACTGGGATGGCCATTCCAGAACATTGTAATTGTTCCTCTGCATGAATGCCTGAGTAGATTTGGAGAGAAGGGAGCGCACATAGGGTCTTATCTATGATGATTCAATGCCCCCCGATTAGTGTGACTTACCTTTTTGGGTTGTGTGAATCACAACAAACTGCAAGAGCCTTGTTAACCTGGTCGCTGCAGACACCTGGTGAGGGAGAAATCCGGTTTTGTAGAAAAAAAGCCCAGGTTTAGATTCCGCGCAGACCACAAAGCAGGAAGGGTAAGTCTGATGTCCATTTATTGAGCCAATAAACGGACATCAAACCTACCCTTCCTGCTTTGTGGTCTGCGTGGAATCTAAACCTGGGCTTTTTTTCTACACAACCTGAGTAGATTTGGAGCAGTGTTTTGGATCATTGTCTTGCTGAAAGATCCATCCCCGACATAACTTCAACTTTGGCACTGATTCTTGAACATTATTCTCAAGAATCTGCTGATACTGAGTGGAATCAATGCGACCCTCAACTTTAACAAGATTCCCAGTGCCGTCATTGGCCACACAGCCCCAAAGCATGATTGATCCTCCCCCAAATTTTACACTGGGTAGCAAGTGTCTTTCTTGGAATGCTGTGTTTTTGTGGCGCCATGCTTAATGCCTTGTTGTATAACCAAACAACTCAATCTTTGTTTCATCACTCCACAGGACCTTCTTCCAAAATGAAACTGGTTTGTCCAACCAAATGTGCTTTTGCATACCTCAGGCAACTCTGTTTGTGGTGTGCATGCAGAAACGGCTTCTTTCGCATCACTCTCCCATATAGCTTCTCCTTGTGCAGTGTGCGCTGTATTGTTGACTGATGCACAGTGACACCATCTGCAGCAAGATGATGCTGCAGGTCTTTGGAGGTGGTCTGCGGATTGTTCTTGACTGTTCTCACTATTCTTCTTCTCTGCCTTTCTGATATTTTTGTTGGCCTGCCACTTCTGGCCTTTACAAGAACTGTCCCTGTGGTCTTCCATTTCCTTACTATGTTCCTCACAGCGGAAACTGACAGGTTAAATCTCTGAGACAACTTTTTGTATCCTTCCCCTGAACAACTATATTGAACAATCTTTTTTTTCAGATCATTTGAGAGCTGTTTTGAGGAGCCCATGATGCCACTCCTCAGAGAAGATGCAACTAGGAGAACAACTTGCAAGTGGACACCTGAAACAGCTTTTCTCATGATTGGATACACCGGGCTATGAAGTACTAAGCTGAATGAGGTTACCAAACCAATTTAGTGCTTCAGTAAGTCAGTAAAAAGTAGTTAGGAGTATTCAAATCATGAAAATCAGAAGGGTGCCCATACTTTGGCACCTGTCAAATTTTGAAATAATGCATATTTCACATTTTTGGTTACTACAATAAACCTCATTTCAAACCTGAAATATTACTGTGTCCATCAGTTATTACATAAATCACACTGAAATAGCTGTTGCAAAAAAACAATTTTAAACAAAAAAAAAGAGTAAGATTAAGAGGGGTGCCCAAACTTTTTCATATGACTGTATGTGTAATCTAAACACCTCCATTGTAGCTCCCCCAGGATGTTTGGGGTTATTATCCTGCTGGAAGGTGAACCTATGCCCCAGTCTAAAGTATTTTGCAGTCTTTAACAGGTTTTCCTCCTGGATTGCCTTATATACCATAACCAGCACTTTATAGGATTTATTTATCTATATTTTTCTTGGAATATTTAAAAGATGTTTAAACCCAATAATGTATTGGTGTTATTATATCAAATTTTATCCTATTATACTATATTTCATCAATATGTTTGTAGAGTCACCTACATGCACCCTCTCTTTTTTGTGTGTGTTTTTCTGCTGTGTTATACATCCATTTACCATTTACTAGTATTATTGCCTAATAAAGTCTTTATATTGTTTATATTATGACCATATCTAGATGTTCTTTCTTCTTTTTTTGTGTTTTACACTTTACCGAGGGTCATTATTACTTGATCTAGTCTGCGATATCCTCTCATCACATATCATGTTTACTATTTTTAACTTTAAATTACTAATGTATGTAAAGCACTATGGAAGTAATAGTGCTATATAAATGAAAAATATTATATTATTATATTATATATGTTTCTGATGCTTGCTGTGTTTTATTTCTTTTTATAACCTAACCCTGCTTTGCTCTTCTCCACATCTTTATCCCTGACCTGTCTGGTGTGTTCCTTGGTTTTCATGATGCTGTTGAATTCCTAATGTTCTCAAACAAACATCTGAGGCCTCCACAGAACAGCTGTAGTTATACTGAGAATAAATTACAGAGGTGGACTCAATATACTAATTAGGTGACTTCTAATGGTGGGTTTACACGCTACAATATCGTTCCGATATCGCAGTTCAATGGCGCGGGAGCGCGCAATTAGTGCACGTTCCTCCCGCATCGCATTGAATGTTTACACGCTGCGATATCGGAATACAACGTCCGTGCGATGTCTCCGCCTCCCAATCCAGGACCGCATAGTTAACATGGGAGTGAATGGGTGACGTATGAAATCGCATCGTAATTGGGCGTTTACACAGCACGATCCGGCTTCAATCGCTATGCAATATCGGGGCATTGAATAGCACGCTCATTCAATCCCCGATATCGCATTAACATCGTTCCTGCATCGTATTGGACGTTCACACCATACAACGCAGGAACGATTTCGCCTCCGACGATTGAACCACGTGACTTTTGATTGAAATCGTAATACGATATCGCGACGTGTAAACCCGCCATAAGGGTAATTGATCAGTCAGGATTTTATCTAGGGGTTTAAGACTACAGGGCGATGAATACGTCACCATTTTCAGTCTTATATTTTTAACTTTTTTAGAAAACCATTGATCATTTCCTTTACACCACAAGTCATTTCTACTTAGTGTTGGTATATCACATAACATCCCATTAAAACACATTTATGTTTGTGAGTATAATGTGAAAAAATGTCAAAGTTCACGCCTTTTTTCAAGGCGCTCTATAGTACATTAGTGTGTAGGATCTGTACTGCACGGTGGTTCTGAAGTTATATTACAGATATGGCAATAGTATAAACTTGTGCCTCATACTGTAAGTTGTATCTACATATCCAGCAGAGGCAAAACTAATATTGCACTACAAAGTCACAAGTCCTGGATTATTATAATGGATATAATGATATCATACATACCGGATATTGACATTGCTCAGCAAATAATCATTTCTATTTCTTCTTTTCATTATTATATTTTGCAGGTGTGCAAATATTTGTATTACATATCTCAATAAAGCACATGGTATATTTGCTACGCCTACACTTTATATACTTCTTTTTTACTGAATGCTGGCCACTTATTTTTAAATGATACACAGCTCATTTACTTTTGTTATTCATTCTGCAGACAAGGAAAAGGATATATAGTAGTTATGTTAAATTATTATGTATGTGGAGTATAAGTCTTGTCCAATGTGTACACCAGAGGTAAGGAACCTCCGGGCAGCGGGCTACGATGTGGCCTGCGATGACAATTTATGCAGCCCCCTGACAGACTGCCTGGGTCCTCAGTGCCCGGGCATCAGTTGCATCAGTCCACAGGGATGTCTGTGCCCCTCAGTTCCAGGTGCTCCCTGGAGATCTATGTGCCCCTCAGTACTGTGTGCTTCACAGTGATGTATGTGCCCCAAAGATGCCTGTGCCCCTAGTACTATATGCTCTTCAGGGGATTTCTAAGCCCTCCAGTACTATGTGCCCCCCAAGTGATGCCTGTGCCCCCCAATGATGCCTTTGACCCCTGATACTATGTGCACCCCAGGGATCTCTGTGCCCCCCAGTACTATGTGCCCCCCCCATTAATGCCTTTGCTCCCCAGTGATATATGTGCCCCCTGGTGATCTCTGTGCCTTGCAGTGCTGTATAAACCCCCTAGCGCTACATATACCTTAGTGATGTATTTAACCCAGTACTGCATGTGCCCCCCAGTGATGTATATACCCTTTAGTGCTTTATGTGCCCCCCAGTGCTGTATGTGCCAAGTGAGGCATATACACCCCAGTGTTATATATATGCCCCTGTGATGTATATAACGCTCAGTGATATCAGTGCCCCCTAGCCATTTATATAACCCCCAGTGATGTATGTCTCCCCCCAGTCATGTATATAGCCCCCAGTAATATCTATGCCCTTCAGTCATGTCTGTGCCCCCAGCGCTGTCTGTAACCCTCAATTATGTCTTTGCCCTTCAGGCATGTCTATGCCCTTCAGTGCTATCATTGACCCCTGTGCTGTTTGTACCCCCCTATGCTCTCTATGCCCTCCTGTGATGTATATACCCCCAGTGATGTCTGTGTTCCCAGTCATATTTATACCCGTTAGTGATGTCTATGCCTCCTAAATATGTCTACGTCACCTAGCCATCCCAGGGATTTATATGCCACAGCATATCCTGTGATATATATGCCTCAGGGTTTCTTATCATGCTAATGTACCAGCGCCTCTTGTGATGTATATGCCCCATCTTTACTTAGCTGCTTTTTTCTTGCCATAATACAAATTCTAACAGTCTATTCAGTAGGACTTTCAGCTGTGTATCCACCAGACGTCTGCACAACACAACTGATGGTCCCAACCCCATTTACAATGCAAGAAATCCCACTTATTAAACCTGACAGGGCACACCGGTGAAGTGAAAACCATTTCCAGTGACTACCTCTTGAAGCTCATCAAGAGAATGCCAAGAGTGTGCAAAGCAGTAATCAAAGCAAAATGTGGCTACTTTGAAGAACCTAGAATATAAGACATATTTTCAGTTGATTCACACTTTTTTGTTAAGTATATAATTCCACGTGTTAATTCATAGTTTTGATGCCTTCAGTGTGAATCTACAATTTTCATAGTCATGAAAATACAGAAAACTCTTTGAATGAGAAGGTGTGTCCAAACTTTTGGCCTGTACTGTATATATATAAAATATCTCAAATATGCATGTGAATAAATATAACTAGGTGTCAATCCATAGAATTATGCTTGGAACATCAGCAATGTTGATGTTCCGAAGAAGGGCCCAATAGAGAACAAGGTCAATTAAATATCCGCAGAATATATCACATAACCAGACAAGATATATATAAATACAGACCCTTATTTATAGAGGTGTTATCAATTGTACTCATGAGCGAAAGTGCTTGGCATGGCTAGATCAAGCAGCGGGGTGTTCGAGATGCTCAGTACTTGATCAAGTATCGTGGCACTTGGGCACCAGACACAATTGTGCGTCCTGCATGTTTTGCTGATGATTTTTTGCCAATAATCATGCGGGGATTGCCTGCCAATCATGTTAATACAGTAGCCATGTTGTGTACTGACATTACTATGATTGGCCAGCGGCATAGTGCCATCGAATCTGTATAAGTCCTGGTGATGCCATGCTCCATGCACTATACCCGTAAATAGTGTAGGGAGAGTTTCTGTTAGTGAAGGGACAGTGTGTTATTGTATCATAGTACCTGCTGGTGCAAAAGTAAACATAGTCCATTTGAGGGCTAATTCCAATATATTCTAGTCTGTGATAACACTGCTCTGACCTGTAATTAGTGTATTGTTAGCTGGTGGGGTAGGGATAGATAGTGTATTGCATTTAGCCAGGGTTCATTGCATTAAAGCATCTTCTGGTGCAACATTACATTAACAGTCCTTTTGAGGGATAATTACATTATTTTTAAGTATATTTTCCTAACAATTTTTCCTTTCAAATCCATTTTACCTTTGGTTTTGTATGGTTTATTGTCAGTGTGTAATTGATCCCAGCAGTAACTTGGGTATCAGAGATGCATTCAGGCATCTTCCCCTTTCTGTTCCCATTACATTTGATGACTGTTTCCATCTATTTCAGGGTGGCTTCACACCACGGCAGCGTCCGATCTGGGGCTGTCCGGTGTAAACCAGACAGCCCCGTACCGGATTTTGGCCCCATAGTATCCTATGGGGCCGGATGGAGCCACATGGCAGCTCTCTATCATCCGGTTTCCATCTCTCCGGGAGAATTCAGATTTTTCTCCCGGACAAAAAAACGGTGCAATCCGGCACTCCCAAACATGGGAGCCTATGGGGCCGGATTGTCCCGGTTCAGGAGGATCCGGGAACTGGACACCTGCACACCGCTGTTATTTCAGGACCGCGGCTAACTCCCTGCGAACTTCGGTCCTGATTCATCAGCAGCTGCAGCTGAGTCTGGCTGCACACCGGACTGGAGGGCATATTAGCCCTCCGGTTCTGTGTGCTGATCCGGTGCGGGGCTGTCAGGTTCATCCCTGACAGCCCCGGATCGGACGCTGCTGTGGTATGAAGCCAGTCTCTGTCATTCCCACTGCTCTCCCCCAGCCTGCCTAGTGGTGTCTGCCAGAAAAATGCTCAAGTTTCCCATTGACTTCCATTATAATCTTTACTTGAATTGAGCACGTCTGAGTGTCCGATCAGCTTGATTCGAGTATCAAGCATGAATCACTTTAGACATGACATCTTGCCACTATGAAACCTTACAATACATTACAGTTCACATTACACATTATATACACAAAGACACATAACTTTATTTATGCTACAGCATTATGGATAGTGTCTTCATGGAGGCATGCAGGAGCTCAGGCATGAGTCTAGCAGTCAACCTCTCTACAATTATATATTTTGATTACAAATCAAAACTTTGAAAAATAATTGGTTTTCATTGCCAGTTCCTGATACCTGTAGGAGGGCTTGATTTTTGTGTGTCGAGGTAATGAGTTCACTGAAACTATCTTGAAGTACACTATGATATTGTGATTTCTTTCTATTGTATTATTTGGATAAAATGTTTGCAAAAATTGCAATTCTGGTGTTTTCATTATTTTATTTTATTTTTGACATTTAATGTATTTGTATAGTAATTGTATATCTGGATAGATTAGATATTTATGGACACAGCAATACAAAAATATGGATATATTGTATTTTTCGAACCATAAGATGCACCCCCAAATTGTAGGGGAAAATGGGGCTGCGTCTTATGGTCCAGACATACGGACTTTTGGGGCTGTGCTGGATGTCCTGGAGGGAGGGTGGCTATGGATTTGTATTTGGAGGCAGAAGCAGACTGCAGGAGGCAGCGGGTAGTCATGTGCCCCTGCTCATTAGCCTCATGTAATATGCACTGCATCCTGCTGTCCACCACCTCAGTGCTGAAGCTGTGCTGAAAGGTGGACAGGGGAAGTGACGCATATTATATGTGTCTAATGTATACTACTTCCAATCCTGGATATGCCCCGCCCTGCTGGCGCGCATATAAAAATAATTAAAAAATGTTAACCTACCTCTCTGTCGCTCCCTGCTCCCAACACCGCGATCTTCCTTCCTGTCGGTGCCCGGCATCAGATCATGTGATCAGATGCAGCACTGTGACATCATCATGAACATCATTCATTATTTTTATGTGTGTGCCAGCAGGGGGGCATATATTGTGACCGGGAGGGCCATATGCAGGATGGGGGCCATGTACTAGGATAAGGGGTGCCATATGCAGGAGCTATATCCATGATGGGGGCCATATACTGTGACTGGTGGGTCATATACAGGATGGGGGCATATACCAAGACCAGGGGGGCCATATATAGGATGAGGGGCTATATAAAGGATGAGGGGGGCATAAACAGTGACAGGGGGGCATATCCAGGATGGGGCTACCACAGACGTCTCTAATGCACAGCTGTGTTTCCACAGCAGGTACTTACTATATACAACACCTTCCACCCCGGCACAGTAGGGGGAGTCCCACTTGCTGCCCTTAGGCAAGATTCCCTTGCTGCTGGGGCAGGAGTTAGTCAGAGTGTGCAAACGCTAGGAGAGCTGCGAAGACGTCCTGATGGTCAGTGCCGCGGTTAGGCCCGAACCAGTGACCCGGAGTGGCCCTCCTACGTTCCGCAAGCCTAAGTGGGATTGAAGGCAAGGAGCAGTTAGCCAAGAGGGATTGAGGAACTTGAGAAGGTTCAACCAAGGAAGTACCGGATATTGGGGATCCGCACCTGTGGGATTCTTCAGAACCACAGAAAACCCCGTCACACCGTGGAGGCCTCGGCCACCTGGTTTTCCCCTGTGGATCAAGAGAGGGAGCCAGACACAGCAGTACAGCACCGCCATGATCGGAGAGAGTAACCCGGAGACCGCACTGGAGGAGAGACAGACACCAGAGTCAGGAAGAGAAAGGAGGCAAGTCTGGCTGCAAGCAGGCTGTGCTTCAACCAATACACAGGAAGAGAGGAGGCTTTATACCCACTTGCTTTGGGGACCCATTGAGCAACCTGGTCACCTGTTAGTGCCCTGGACGTCTTTACCTGCGTACCACCAGTAAAAGGTAAAAGAGACTTTGAAGTGTGTGTGTGTATCCTTCCTCTCCGCTCCCGGTTCCCCTCATAGACTGCTCCAGCACTCCCTATACCATCCCAGCTCCACTACAAGCTGCCCCTTCTCACTACGCTGCCCCGGAGGTCCAATCCTACCTGTGGAAGACTTTACCAAACTAGCCGCAATACCATCTACCTGTGGCGGCGCTGGTGGCATCTCACCAGATACTACAGGTGGCGTCACGACAAACTTTGTACATAGTCCCTTGTAAATATTAACCCCTTTTTGAAAGACAGGCCCAGGACACGGGGTCATGCGCGGCCGCCATTCGCTGTGACAACGCTGAAGACCTCGGAGCCTGACACCTGAGTACCCCAAAGCCTGGGTGCAACATATCTTTTTCTGGCATCACGAACAGGATCCCGTGCCCAGTATTACCGGGTACTGTGTGCCGTGTTATTGACTGTATTGAGTGACTGTTTAAACTACGCCGCCATTACTGCGCTGAAGAGCGGGAAGAAAGGGGGCATGCCAGTCTGTAGAGCGCGAAACTGAAACCCACCCCTTGCTCAGCCGAGCATTCCCAAGCGCCGCGGCCTAGTCCGGAAACTCTCGAACTGTTTAACTCTTTAAGGACTGGCTGTAATTCACTAGGGGGGCCTCCAACATGTCGGCTCCCTCCAGCGACTCGCCCCGATAATGCCGATGTCACTCCCATACATCCTGGAGGCCAAGTGGTTGCCCCAGTATGACGGACGCCCTGATACATTGGATGAGTTTAAACGAAAAATCAATAGCGTCCTAGATATGTATGCGATGACCGGCCAACAACGCGCTACTGTGGTACTCGGACAGTTAAGGCTGCTTTCACACAGCGTTTTTATGCTGTCCGAGGGGATCAGACTTTTTGCTGCTCCCCTCGGACAGCATCGGATCCAAACTGATGACTGCAATCGGATGCCAAATAGGCATCCGATCCCGATATTTTGCAGCATCAGCTGGATCCTGTCCCTGCTCCTCCTGTCATCTCGTCCCCCTTCTCTCTCCCTCCTGTCACCTTTGTCCCCCCTCTTTGTACCCCCTCTTTGTCCCCCTGTGTCTCCCCTGTGTCTCCCCTCTTTGTCCCCCTGTGTCTCCCCTCTTTGTCCCCCTGTGTCTCTCCTGTGTCTCCCCTCTTTGTCTCCCTGTGTCTCCCCTGTGTCTCCCCTGTGTCTCCCCTCTTTGTCCCCCTGTGTCTCCCCTGTGTCTCCCCTCTTTGTCCCCCTGTGTCTCCCCTCTATCTCCCCCCTCTTTGCTCCCCTGTTTGCAGACCTTAAAAAATAAAAAAAACTTCATTCTCACCTCTCCGCGACACCCGCGCTGCTTCCAGCTTCCCAGCTTCTTCTGAGCAACAGGACCTGGCGTGATGTCACAGTCACATGACCGGTTACCGCGGTAACCGGCCATGTGACTCAACTGTGACGTCAGGCCAGGTCCTAAAGGCACAGAGCGCAGGAGGCATCGCTGGATCGTGGAGAGGTGAGAATGAAGTGTTTTTTATTTTTAACCCTTTATTTTCAGGAGATGTCACTTCTACAATGTATGAATATACATTGCAGAAGTGATATTACATGGGACAGAGTGGTGTTAGTGTACTGAGCATGCTCAGTACACTAACATCGGGTCCGAGGAGACATGAGCTGTTTCCTCGGATCCTCGCTCCATAGGGCCCCATGTTATTTGGCTCGGATCAGGTCGGATCCAATTCGGTCCGATCTGACCCGCTGTGCCAAAAATCGCAGCAGGCTGCGATTTTGGGCACAGCAAAAAATCGGCCAGGATCGGATCCGACCAAAATCGGATGCCAATAAGGCCAAATCCGATGTGATCCGTGCCCATAGGATAACATGGGGCCAAAATCTGATCCGTGGCTGTCAGTTTTACAACGGACAGCCACGGATCACAAAAAAACGCAATGTGAAAGCACCCTAACTGGTGCAGCAGAGAAAGAAAGTGTGTCCTGGCCTGTTGCTGAACGCATGTCCGCCTCTACTATATTCAATAAACTGAGGGCTACCTTCAAGGAGTGCAATGAGGCTGATATACACATGCGCTTCCATCACTGCTACCAGAGGCTGGGAGATGGCATAAGAGCTTATGCCTGGCATCTGGAAGAAGCATTGTGTGCCTTTATATATGTCAGCCCCACCAGTGTACCCGAAGAAATAAGCTCCTCATTGAACAATACACTCGGGGACTGCTATCCCCTGAGGACAGTAAGACTGTACGTTGGTGGTCATTAAGCAATCCGGAATCTGACTTTAACACCCTGAAAGAGATGGCCATCAAAAGGTTAAAGCCGGTAGAGACCCATGATGCTGCTATTAAACGGTGGTGCAGTGGTGAGGTGCAGGCTACTCCCAAACCATTACCTGTGTCTACAGCCACGTACACTGTACAATCTGCTCAGCCTGACAGATATGATTCTCTGCGGGCTGAGATGCGTGCTGAGATGCACCAGATGAATAAAAACATCGCTAAATTAATGGACACTCTGCAGTTACAGCAAAGCAACCCGCAGCCAGCGCTAAGACCCCAACCTAAACCTCAACCGCTGATTCAACTTGCCAACAGTCCGGAGGATGTACCCTGGATGCGAGGGAAGCATCTTAAATTGTGGCAGTGAGGAGGTTAAATAACCCAGGTATACCACCGTTGCTAAATTGTACACAGTCAGAGCAACCCGAACCCCACAAAAAAGGGGCAAAACCTGATCCAAACATTGGGCCACTGGAGGACTGGTGCCAGCAGCTCCATGTCAGAACTGACACCACTCCTGTGTATGAGAAGCAAGGTGCGTACCGGGTAGTTCAAGAATTCGAACAAATCTTTAGTAAGCATCCACTTGACTTTGGTAGGATAAAAGGGGTACTACATCATATCACCACAGGTACACATCCACCAATCAAAGAGCGGTACAGGCCTATTCCACCTGCACATTTTCAAAAAGCCAAAGAAATGTTACAGGACATGAAGGACACAGGGGTTATACGAGATAGCTGTAGTTCCTGGGCAGCTCCATTAGTGCTAGTCAGGAAAAAGGATGGCAGTATGAGAATGTGTGTAGACTATAGGCAAATAGACCCCATAACACACAAAGATGCTTAGCCGTTACCTCGCATAGAGGAATCTTTAGCTGCGTTGAAGTCTGCCAATTACTTCTCTACCTTAGATCTCACTAGTGGGTATTGGCAGGTGTCTGTAGCCGAGGAAGACAGAGAGAAGACAGCATTTACAACACCTATGGGCCTATGTGAATTCAACAGCATGCCCTTCGGACTATGTAATGCACCCGAAACCTTCCAGCGATTAATGGAGAGTTGCCTGGGGCATAAGAACTTTGAGACGGTACTGCTCTACCTGGACAACGTGATCATGTACTCTAAGACCTAGGAAGAACATGTCACTCATCTAGGAGAAGTGTTTGAAGCTCTGGCCAAATACGGGATGAAGCTAAAACCATCAAAGTGCCACCTGTTAAAGCCAAGAGTACAGTACCTGGAACACATAGTCAGTGCCGAAGGCGTGGCCTCCGATCCAGACAAGGTGACAGCAATCAAAGAGTGGCCAGAACCCAAGATCATAAATGAAGTCCGTCAGTTTCTGGGTTTGGTGGGCTACTATCGGAGGTTCATCAAGGAGTACACCAAGAAGGCTGCTCCACTGCAAGACCTCCTAGTAGGCCAACCCACGAAGGGCAAGTCTAAAGATTCTCCATGGAAATGGGGTAAGGAACAAGAGAAAGCGTTCCAGACAATGAAAGAAGCCCCGACAGGAGAAGAAATCCTTGTTTACCCGGACTACAACCTGCCATTCCTGCTGTACACAGACGCCAGCAATGTCTGACTCAGAGCTGTCCTTTCCCAAAAGCAAGACGGCAAGGAGAGGGTAATCGCCTTTGCCAGCAGAAAGCTGCACCCCACAGAGAGGAACCCAGAATACTACAGTTCCTTCAAGCTGGAATTCCTGGCCTTGGTCTGGGCCATCACAGAGAGGTTCAAACACTATCTAGCCTCCAGCAAATTTACAGCCTACAAGGATAACAATCTGCTCACCCACCTGGAAACTGCGAAGTTGGGAGCCATGGAGCAAAGATGGATGGCCAGATTGTCCAACTACCAGTTCACCATCAAGTACCGGGCTGGGCACCAGACTGGAAACACAGACACTTTATCCAGAATGCCCCAGCTATCAGAAGAAAGTGTAGATGAAGCACGAGCTGGAAGAAGTGGAGTTACCTGCTTTCCATCAACTAAAAGTAATAGTAACCCAATGTTAGCAAACCCGTCAAGACCCTTCGGTAAGGACAGTTAACCCGTTACCCCACTTCGGTTGAACAGAGGTGCAAGACAATGACCCGGCTGTCAGTCTAATAAAGCAACTGATAACCCAAGAGTCAACGAAACTGTCTGAAAATCCCCAATCTGAAGCCAAACATCTGTGGAACGAACGAAGTAAGCTGTTCATATACCAGGATATGCTTTGTCGGAGGTACATCAACCCAAGAACACACAAGATGGTCTGACAGATCATCGTGCCAAAATCAGACATTTCGGATGGAAGAAGCTAGAGATGCTACTGAAGGATAGGTTCTTTTGGGTCGGCATGCGGACATCTATTGAAAAATGGTGTAAGAATTGTAAATACTGCAGCCTGAGAAGAAAGGATTTACAGAGCCAGAAAGCCCAGCTTCATCCCATTGTAACCAAGCAACCTCTGGAAATAGACGCCTTGGACCATGTAAAACTGACTCCAAGTAGATCCAGCTATACCTACGCGTTGACCATGGTAGACCATTACTCGAGAGTATTGATGGTTGCCCCTGTAAAGGACTTAACGGCTGCAACAGCTGCTAGAACCTTCCAAAATGTCTTCTGCAGACCATTGGGATACCCAGAACAGGTATTAACAGATCATGGATCAGCCTTAGAAGCGGAGATCTTCCAAGAGTTCTGCCAGATGTATGGGTGCAAAAAGATCAGAACAACCCCATATCACCCACAAACCAACGGACTCTGTGAGAAAATGAATAATCTCATCATCGACATGCTAAAGATCTTACCGTTAGAAGAAAGAAACGAATGGCCGGAGAAGCTACCTAACTTGGTTGACATGTACAACCACATTCCAGTAAGCTCTACACACTGTACACCAGCTTACCTGATGAGAGCCCGTACAGGAAAGTTACCCGTAGACTTGGAACTCGGAGTAGTAGATCCTGAAGCAGATCATACCATTTTGAATTGGAAAACCCATCGCTTAGAACAATACCAAAAGGTCCAAGCTAGCGTAGAAGATAACCTGGAGAAATCCTGTGAAAAACAAGAAAGGGACTACAACAAACATTCTCCAGCATAACCAATAACACCTGGAAGTATTGTCCTTAAGAGAAAGAGAACCAGACATAAGTTAGATGATCGGTGGGAACAAGAACCCTACGTCCTATTGGATTCTGGAAATGATAACAGTAAAGTCTGCCTTATCAGCAAGGATGGTGGAAAAACACACAGACTGTATCCAGAGATCATATCAAGAAGTGTCCTACAGATTGGAAAGACCAAGATCTTTCCCATCAACCAATTCCAGAAATGGAACCAGTACAAGAAGAAAGTCAATATAAAGAACCAAAGAAGAAGGTCATCCCTACCATCTTAGGAGAATTCCCAGAAGATTGGCCTCAACAAGATGGAGCCATCTTAGTGCCAATACTGAACTTCTACCAGCCCAATGAAGCAGTACAAAGGAATCAGGAAGAAATACCCGTTGATAGAGTATCTGAGGATGCTGCAATTGGTACACCTGCTAGCCCTGTAGTGAGATTAAGGCAACGCAGAAGCTTACCTGACATGCCTACACACCAAACCCTTCACTAGACACCTCACTTGAGACTGTGACACCTGTAGTGCGTAGGTCAAAGAGATGCACAGAAGGTCAACCCCCGTCTAGATTTGGAGAGTGGGCACAATAAATGAAAGGTAGAGAACACACGGAACTAACCTGTAAATAGTAAACTGTGCAATGACAATGTAAATAGTAGTGTACAGAAGGGTGGGGGAACTGGGCCTAGCCCCAAGCACATTAAGTTACGAACAGAAAGTGCCTGGGGTAGGGAGGTACCAGGTCTCCTAAGACACCCATAGGGAACATGTGTTTGTTAAAATGTGGACTTGAAAGACTTTTCTCCTTTTTATTACCTGGAGTGTACAGAAATGGACTGTAAAAGACACTTGAACTTTTCCTTTTGAACTTTTAAAATTAAACGGACTACAGTTACTGGACTAATGTAGCCACAAACTTTTCAAAGCCTGCGGTGGATGGACTAGCACCGTACAGACTTAGCTATTTTTCTATTTTTCAAATATTTTTCAGTGTCTTTTGTGAATTTTTATATTTTAAGACTATGTAAATATGTTACCTGTTATACTGTTGAAATTGTTATTCTTTTGTTTAAACAAAAATGCTCAGTCCAGGAGTACTGATGTTACCTATGGGGGTGTGTGGCCCCCTGCTCATGCAGGTTGCCACAGACTTCTCTAATGCACAGCTGGGTTTCCACAGTAGGTACCTACTACATACACCTCCCACCCCGTCACAGTAGGGGGAGCCCCACTTGCTGCCTTTAGGCAAGATTCCCTATAAATACTGCTGCTGGGGGAGGAGTTAGTCAGAGTGTGCAGACGCTAGGAGAGCCGTGAAGACGTCCTGGTGGTTGGTGCCGCGGTTAGGCCCGAATCAGTGACCCGGAGTGACCCAGTGACTTCTACGTCCCGCAAGCCTAAATGGGACTGAAGGCAAGGAGCAGTTAGAGGGAGTGAGGAACTTGAGAAGGTTCGCCCAAGGAAGTACCGGATATTGGGGATCCGCACCTGTGGGATACTTCAGGACCACAGAAAACCCTGTCACACCATGGAGGCCTCGTCCACCCGGTTTTCCTCTGTGGGTCAAGAGAGGGAGCCAGACACAGCAGTACAGCACCGCCGTGATCACAGAGGGTAACCTGGAGACTGCACAGGAGGAGAGACAGACACCAGAGTCAGGAAGAGAAAGGAGGCAAGTCTGGCTGCAAGCAGGCTGTGCTTCAACCAATACACAGGAAGAGAGGAGGCTTTATACCCACTTGCTTTGGGGACCCACTGAGCAACCTGGTCACCTGTTAGTGCCCTGGACGTCTTTACCTGCGTACCACCAGTAAAAGGTAAAAAAGACTTTGCAGTGTTTGTGTACCCTTCCTCTCCGCTCCCGGTGCCCCTCATAGACTACTCCAGCACTCCCTATACCATCCCAGCTCCACTACAAGCTGCCCCTTCTCACTATGCTGCCCCGGAGGTCCTGTCCTACCTGTGGAGGACTTTACCAAACTAGCCGCAATACCATCTACCTCCGGCGGACTGTGGTGACGCTGGTGGCATCTCACCAGATACTACAGGTGGCATCACGACAAACTTTGTTCATAGTCCCCTATTTGAACCCCTTTTTGAAAGATAGGCCCAGGACACGGGGTCAGGCGTGGCCGCCATTCCCCGTGACAACGCTGAAGACCTCGGAGCCTGACACCAGAGTACCCCAAAGCCTGGGTGCAACAATAGTTTACAGTAAACAAATCAACAATGACAGACTGATACAGAAGGGAGAGGACCCTGCCCTTGCGGGCTTACATTCCACAGGATAATGGGGAGGAGACAATAGTTCAGGGGTGCAGCAGATCTGGTGGTGGAGAGGTGGCAGCTCCGATGGCTGGGGCAGCAGCTTCGGTGGATGTGGGGCGGCGGCTCGGCCATTGCAGGCTGTAAGCCTTCAGGTACCATCACACGCAGCAATATTGCTAGTCAATTTCACTGGCAATTTGCTGGTAGAAGTGAAATCATGGACACATTGTTCTATTTTGTTGCTGTGTACAAATGGAACAATATATCCATGATTTCACTGCAACCAGCAAATTGCCAGTGAAATTGCCAAGCAATATTGCTGCGTGTGACGGTACCTTTCCTGAAAAGATGGGTGTTCAGGTTCCGTCTGAAGGATCCAAGCGTGGTGGATAATCTGACATGTTGGGGTGCAGAATTCCAGAGGATGGAGGATATTCGTGAGAAATCTTGGAGGCGGTTGTGTGAGGAACGGACAAGTGTGGAAGAGAGTAGGAGGTCTTGGGAGGTTCGAAGATTACATGAAGGGAAGATAGTGGGAGATTAGTTCGGAGATATAGGGAGGAGACAGTTTATGGACGGCTTTGTATGTCAGTTTTAGTAGCTTGAACTGGATTCGTTGGGGAATTGTAAGCCAGTGGAGGGATTTGCAGTGGGGAGATATAGGGGAGTAGTGGGGAAAAAGGTGGATTAGTCAGGCAGCAGAGTTGAGGACAGACTGGAGAGGTGCAAGAGTGTTAGCAGGGAGGCCACAGAGGAGAATGTTGCAGTAGTCAAGGCGGGAGATGATGAGGGCATGTACAACAATTTTAGTAGATTGAGGGCCGAGGAAAGGACAGATTCTGGAAATATTCTTGAGCTGGAGGTGACAGGAGGTGGCGAGAGTTTGGATGTGTGGTTTGAAGGACAGGGCAAAGTCAAGAGTTACTCCAAGGCAGCGAATTTGAGGTGTGGAAGAGAGCATGATGCCAGTTACCATAATAGATAGATCAGGTGGTGAAGATGAAAGATAGGATGGAGGAAAGATGATGAGTTCGGTTTTGTCTACGTTGAGTTTTAGGAAGTGAGAGGAGAAGGAGGATATGGCTGACAGACATTCCGGGATTCTGGACAGCAGGGAGTTGACATCTGGGTCAGAGAGGTAGATCTGAGTGTCGTCAGCGTACAGGTGGTACTGGAAGCCATGGGACTGTATGAGTTGTCCTAAGCCAAGGGTATAGATGGAGAAAAGTAGGGGCCCCAGGACAGAGCCTTGTGGGAGTCCAACAGAGAGAGGGTGGGATGAGGAGGTAGTATGGGATTTAAATTCTAATTTTTTTGTGAAGAATCAACAACAAGTGGGACACAATTGTGAAGTGGAACGAAATTTATTGGATATTTTAAACATTTTTAACAAATAAAAAACTGAAAAGTGGGGCGTGCAATATTATTCGGCCCCCTTGAGTTAATACTTTGTAGCGCCACCTTTTGCTGCGATTACAGCTGCAAGTCGCTTGGGGTATGTCTCTATCAGTTTTGCACATCGACAGACTGAAATTCTTGACCATTCTTCCTTGCAAAACAGCTGGAGCTCAGTGAGGTTGGATGGAGAGCGTTTGTGAACAGCAGTTTTCAGCTCTTTCCACAGATTCTCAATTGGATTCAGGTCTTGACTGTGACTTGGCCATTCTAGCACCTGGATATGTTTATTTTTGAACCAATCCATTGTAGATTTTGCTTTATGTTTGGGATCATTGTCTTGTTGGAAAATAAAGCTCCGCCCCAGTCTCAGGTCTTTTGCAGACTCCAACAGGTTTTCTTCCAGAATGGTCCTGTATTTGGCTTCGTCCATCTTCCCATCAATTTTAACCATCTTCCCTGTCCCTACTGAAGAAAAGCAGGTCCAAATCATGATGCTGCCACCACCATGTTTGACAGAGGGGATGGTGTTTTGAGGGTGATGAGCTGTGTTGCTTTTACGCCAAACATATCGTTTTGCATTGTGGCCAAAAAGATCGATTTTGGTTTGATCTCACCAGAGCACCTTATTCCACGTGTTTGGTGTGTCTACCAGGGAGCTTGTGACATACTTCAAATGAGACTTTTTATGGATATCTTTGAAAAATGGCTTTCTTCTTGCCACTCTTCCATAAAGGCCAGATTTGTGCAGTGTACGAATGATTGTTGTCCTATGGACAGACTCTCCCACCTCAGCTGTAGATCTCTGCAGTTCATCCAGAGTGATCATGGGCCTTTTGGCTGCATCTCTAATCAGTCTTCTCCTTGTTCGAGATGAAAGTTTAGAGGGACGGCCAGATCTTGGTAGATTTGCCGTGGTCTGATACTCCTTCCATTTCAAAATGATCGCTTGCACAGTGTTCCTTGAGATGTTTAAAACTTGGCTTCCCCCAGGATGAAGCCGTTGTATTAAGCGGCGACACGCGTTGGGTCCTGCCGCTGTGTGCCCTGACATTCCACCTCCTTGCCTGGTGACTATTTGTTGTTTATTTTTTATTCACAGGTGGCTGTCGATTACAGTTCCTCACCTAATTGTATAATCTATGTTTATCTTTGCCATTTCTCAGGTGTCTCCCCTTTGGATGATCCTATGCCTTTGCATTGCTATTCTTTGATCTATATTCATCCTGATTAGGCCCTTTTTATACATAGGGCTATAGGATTGGTACACTATCAGTTACCCTGTTTTTGCCTACTATGGCCTCTTATGTTAGGTAATTCTAATATGGCCTGCTTCATGATAAATTAGGTACTATAATTCAGCCTGTTCCAGGGTGTACTTTGATTGATGTGCGTTGTTCCAAATAGGGTTCACTTGATTATACAAAGGTGTCACCAGGCATCAAAATTATTTGGATGATCTTTCACTCCATTTGGAGTGTCAGGTGTGTCATTTGCATGTATTACTTGGGCACACAGCTGATGTGTGATGGCTCTCTTTCCCACCACATATTTTAATTGTTTTTATACATTTTCTCTGTCTAAAATTGCATGGTACTTGTATGTTTACATCTGTTGAATAAAAAGTATTTTTTGATAATCACTCTGTGATTCCTGATGGGTTTCTGATCGCAGTCCTCTATACACACTATGTTTCTCGTTTAATTGCTTGACAGTCCCGTATAGTGTGTGACTTGCTGATCACCCACTAGTGCCACTCAAAAACCCTTGCTCTTTACTAAAACTTGGGAAGTCTTTTTGTTTCCAAATCCGGCTTTAAACTTGGCCACAACAGTAGCTCGGACCTGTCTGGTGTGTTCCTTGGTCTTCATGATGCTCTCTGCATTAGAACCCTGGGACTATCACAGAGCAGGTGCATTTATATGGAGACTTGATTACACACAGGTGAATTCTATTTATCATTACCAGTCATTTAAGATCCTCACTGAACTTCTGGAGTGAGTTTGCAGCACTGAAAGTAAAGGGGCTGAATAATATTGCACACCTCACTTTTCAGTTTTTTATTTGTTAAAAAAGTTTAAAATATCCAATAAATTTTGTTCCACTTCACGATTGTGTCCCACTTGTTGATTCTTCACAAAACAAATTAGAATTTATATCTTTAGGTTTGAAGCCTGAAATGAGGCAAAAGTTTGAAAAGGTCAAGGGGGCCAAATACTTTCATAACGCACTGCGCATATATATATATACTAGATGGGTGCCCGATGCACAATGCATCGGGATTCTAGCAGAGCGAGTCTCTGACTCGCAATGGCCGCTTCGCGGCCAATGCTTCGCGCTGCTAAGGCGACTCGCCATGCCCGCTGCGCGGGCATAGCGACTCGCCTTAGAGCGACTCGCAATGGCCGCTTCGCGGCCAATGCTTCGACTCGCCATGCCCGCTGCGCGGGCATAGCGACTCGCCGGCTCGCAATGGCCGCTGCGCGGCCAATGCTTCGTTCGTATCCACATGACGACAAAGGGGCACTCGCAGCATTCGCAATTATATAATAGATATATATATATATATATATATATATATATATATATATATTGTGAGGTAGCAACCGGGGAACCCGCTTGCATAACGACAAAACACGTGTTTATAAGTTTAACCAATGTGTACCCGTTTATTTTTCACATATAATAACATAACCCAGGTAGCATGTTGGACACATATCACATTGATTATAGACACTTTACATAAATACATCATACATTACATAGAACATTGCACATATACATTCACAATAACCCGGGACCTGTAACCACGACTCTCTCCCCATTGGAGCTCTAACACCTGCTCCCGTGGTAGCTACGGCCTCCGGCCTACTTACACATCTTACAGTACATTTATAATAAATACATTTGTTATACTTCGACGATGACCCCTCCGGGTTCATAACAGGGATTGGGCAACCTGAGTACCGGGTATGTCATGTATCCCCAAGGGGCTCCTTCCTGGACATGTTTCACCCCATGTCCAGGTCAGCGTCCACCTGGTTCAACCATGGTGTCCCCACTCTAGGAGCCCTTTTAACCCCTGCTTCTGACCTTCGTTACATACGCCTCAATGGGCCCTGTGGGTCCCAATGGCGGTACCTGCCGCCTGGCTTTAGTCACCCAGCATGATGACATACCATTACCCCGTAGTCAGGATTCCTGCCTGACCGGGCCTTATATATCATGTGTGATCCATCATTCAAACGTCCATGGATCACATACATTTCTTCCACACGCTCACAGCCCATCATCCATGGACTGTGGCTCCTCCATGGCCCATTACAGGGACTGGCAAACCATAGTACACGGGAACCTCATCCGTTACCTACTAGGAGCCCTATTACCCCTGTGTCTGGCACCACAGGCACACCCACACCATTAGAGGCCGTGGTTGAGGGACGGGTACCCTCTGCAAGCAGCAGGGCAAGCCTCCCTCTCGTCCCACAGGGACGGAACGCCTCCAACATCATCCATACTGGCTGAGTCACTTTCTCCCCACATTATTATACAATGTTCTTACATAGGTCATCATCTTACATTCAGGGCAATTGCCTAAGCCCCTACATACATCCACGGGTCCTTTACCGACTGCCTAGTCGGACCCAATAGCGGTTATGCCCGCCTTGCATTACTCACACACAGCTCACTCCGTTACACGGGAACCGCTGCCTTACCGGGCACGGATCCGGGTCTCGCTACCTGGATAACGGGTCCACCAAGCGTCCCCCAAGGGCTCCTTTCCCGGACGTGTTTCACCCCACGCCCGGACCAGTATCCACCGGGTTCAGCCACTGCTTCCCCACCAGGTGCTATCACAACCTCGGACCTCGGCACCGGCATGGAGCTAGCATGCTCCCTTCATTCACACAGAGCCTCTGGACTGCTCTGCACTTGGCTGGTTTCAGCACGATCTCCAGTCCCTCACACAGACTGGTTCTGCTCAGCTCTCAGGCTGGTAATCAGCCCGCATCCTCTCAGGCTGCTGTCTGGCTGAGAATGAAAACTCCCAATCACTCAGCTGGCTGACCTCTTATCGTGCCAGCCACACCCACACTGGACACACCCCCTTAGCTGCTGGTAATCAGCCTTTCACACAGCTCAGGTTAACTCCCTGTGTTCCGGGTTGTCAGCACTCAACCCTTACATCCTTTTCCTCATGGACTCCTCGATCTTATGAGCCACTCATTAGTAACATGAAACCTTGTGTTCACAGTTGGTTCACACAGCATTATCACAGTCAAACCGGCCAGTGTGCACAGGATCTTCCTGCTCTTGCATGTGATGCGCCCCAGCCATGAGGATCATGCCGGCGGTGCCTCACATACCCCCCTCCTTGTTTACACCCGTGGGTAGGGGGTTAAACACACTGCCATACAAGTCGGGCGACAGCGTTGCTCACACTTGTGGATAAAGGTTAACCACACTGCCGGCTTGTACACCTAGGACACCGGTAAACCGTGTCCTACCTCCCCCCTCCTTGTTCAGACCAGTGGGGGATGAACACACTGCCATAGGAGCCGGGCCACCATACAACACCTTGTGGCACCGCTCCTGGTTTGTACACCTGTGACTCCTGTCCAACCTCCCCCCTCCTTGCTTAAACCAGCAGGGGCAAACACAGTTCATAGAATACGGATGTGGCGCTGTCTTGGCAACTTCGTGACCCCTCAGGCCACCGGAACCTTGATCACGCCGCCTTTGACTTCGGGACCCCTAGGGCCTCTCGGTACTTTGAGTGCGACGTCTTCGTGACCTCGCCAGGTCACTGGCCAGATGCTAGGGTGCGTCGTGCGGTTGCCCATAGCAACCAAGTCCATTTATAGTGCACCAATCAGAATCGTCCATATAAGAATGTCCATATCAGGTGCCACTATACCACAGCCCTCGGCTATACCACCCCCGAGTTATCCTTGCTCTCACTCAGCGGGCTGGCATGCCCGCATTCTCCACCATATGTGAGGTAGCAACCGGGGAACCCGCTTGCATAACGACAAAACACGTGTTTATAAGTTTAACCAATGTGTACCCGTTTATTTTTCACATATAATAACATAACCCGGGTAGCATGTTGGACACATATCACATTGATTATAGACACTTTACATAAATACATCATACATTACATAGAACATTGCACATATACATTCACAATAACCCGGGACCTGTAACCACGACTCTCTCCCCATTGGAGCTCTAACACCTGCTCCCGTGGTAGCTACGGCCTCCGGCCTACTTACACATCTTACAGTATATTTATAATAAATACATTTATTATACTTCGACGATGACCCCTCCGGGTTCATAACAGGGATTGGGCAACCTGAGTACCGGGTATGTCATGTATCCCCAAGGGGCTCCTTCCTGGACATGTTTCACCCCATGTCCAGGTCAGCGTCCACCTGGTTCAACCATGGTGTCCCCACTCTAGGAGCCCTTTTAACCCCTGCTTCTGACCTTCGTTACATACGCCTCAACGGGCCCTGTGGGTCCCAATGGCGGTACCTGCCGCCTGGCTTTAGTCACCCAGCATGATGACATACCATTACCCCGTAGTCAGGATTCCTGCCTGACCGGGCCTTACATACCATGTGTGATCCATCATTCAAACATCCATGGATCACATACATTTCTTCCACACGCTCACACCCCATCATCCATGGACTGTGGCTCCTCCATGGCCCATTACAGGGACTGGCAAACCATAGTACACGGGAACCTCATCCGTTACCTACTAGGAGCCCTATTACCCCTGTGTCTGGCACCACAGGCACACCCACACCATTAGAGGCCGTGGTTGAGGGACGGGTACCCTCTGCAAGCAGCAGGGCAAGCCTCCCTCTCGTCCCACAGGGACGGAACGCCTCCAACATCATCCATACTGGCTGGGTCACTTTCTCCCCACATTATTATACAATGTTCTTACATAGGTCATCATCTTACATTCAGGGCAATTGCCTAAGCCCCTACATACATCCACGGGTCCTTTACCGACTGCCTAGTCGGACCCAATAGCGGTTATGCCCGCCTTGCATTACTCACACACAGCTCACTCCGTTACACGGGAACCGCTGCCTTACCGGGCTCGGATCCGGGTCTCGCTACTTGGATAATGGGTCCACCAAGCGTCCCCCAAGGGCTCCTTTCCCGGACGTGTTTCACACCCCACGCCCGGACCAGTATCCACCGGGTTCAGCCACGGCTTCCCCACCAGGTGCTATCACAACCTCGGACCTCGGCACCGGCATGGAGCTAGCATGCTCCCTTCATTCACACAGAGCCTCTGGACTGCTCTGCACTTGGCTGGTTTCAGCACGATCTCCAGTCCCTCACACAGACTGGTTCTGCTCAGCTCTCAGGCTGGTAATCAGCCCGCATCCTCTCAGGCTGCTGTCTGGCTGAGAATGAAAACTCCCAATCACTCAGCTGGCTGACCTCTTATCGTGCCAGCCACACCCACACTGGACACACCCCCTTAGCTGCTGGTAATCAGCCTTTCACACAGCTCAGGTTAACTCCCTGTGTTCCGGGTTGTCAGCACTCAACCCTTACATCCTTTTCCTCATGGACTCCTCGATCTTATGAGCCACTCATTAGTAACATGAAACCTTGTGTTCACAGTTGGTTCACACAGCATTATCACAGTCAAACCGGCCAGTGTGCACAGGATCCTCCTGCTCCTGCATGTGATGCGCCCCGGCCATGAGGATCATGCCGGCGGTGCCTCACAATATACACTTTATTAATATGCATAATTATTTTTTCTGCATGAATATAGCATACAGTGATAGAAATCTTTTAATAAAACATAACTTGTGGTTCTCCCATTTCATGTCCCCAAGCTAACAATTGCTTTGCCTTCTCCTAGCTCTGCTATAGGCTTTTTGATCCCTTTCTGACCAATTCTATTATAATATACTGAACTCGTCCAACCTGCTGTTCTAGATCTGAGTCTTTCAGAAATTGAATTAGCCCTGATCAGTTTCATTATGATTGTTATCTAGTATATTATACAGATTTTGTTAGTGACTTATTTATTAGAATGGCTGCTAAGTATGATTTTCCTTTGGATGAAACACACTCGCTCTGCTTGCCAATTTTCAATTATCCTTCCCCGACTTCATGGTTCTGTTAATCTTAATAAAACACAAAAACCTATTTACAACAAGGGAATTTACAGCTGTGCAGGAAGAAGCTAACTAAACAGTTGTGTCTGGGACAGTAACATTTCTTTCTTTTATGACCTACAGTTACTGGCATGTTCCAGCTGTATGGGAAAATCTAGTATTAAAAGATCTTTGTTGCACCTGAATAAATAATCAACATTTTCCCATCGCAACAAAAAAACCAAGCAGAATGAGAAGATATGCGTATATGGGAACAGCAAAGCACTGATCCAAAGAACACACTGATAAACACAAGGCTTCTTCTCTACATTATGGATAAAACATGGGCCCAATCTGGTAATATGCAAATGGTGCAACATTAAAGGGAACCAACAACCAGGACTTAACCACCTGTAAATCAGTTAACTAAACCAAGGAGACTAAGAAGGAGGTTTAGAGCCCTTTTACATATATATCGAGGTCAAAAATTGTTATGTTTTTCAATTGAATTTATTAAGTACATATAAGATTCATTACATAACATGTGCAGAGGATATACATAGTTTACATTTATTTTATTACAATGATCAAGAGTTAAGGTGACGTTGTGACTATTAAAATTTTCCCAAGTTATAGGAAACACCCCTCCTAGCTAGACAGGGGGTGTTGAGGGGGTTCTGTGGGTATTAAATGAGTTTATTTCCATGTACACTGTGCAAGTCGCGTCATAGTTATACAAGGTGCCAGGTGTACCGTATAGTGAGTGCACTACCTCCAGTAGGGGAGTCCTGTGAGGTCTTGCTGGACTATGTCCTCTGCAAAGCCCCTACAGTTCGTCCACCTCTGGTGGAGTGCTAGTCACAACCAGCCCCTGTACAGTGTGAAGCGCAGGCACAGTGTTCATTTTCAGTATGGCAACAACCCCTTCCCACAGCCTCCACACTTACCCATGTCTGGGAGGGAGAATTTGAGTATCCGGGCGCCCCCAGACGCGTTTCGCTTTATGCTTTTTCAATGGGGTCCGTAATAAGCCTGCCAGCCGACATCTTTTTATATCTACACTGCCTCCTACATGTGTATCTCATTTCCGCTCCGCCTCCTCCACGCCGACCCGCGGCCAATCCCGAGGCAGGAGAGTCAGTGGCCACCTGATCTCATCCAACCAGTCAGGGATGCCTGCGGTGTCTCTGGGGGGCGGGAGCGGATGTTATACATAGGAATCCTTACCAATGGCTTTGTACCAAGGGCGGAAATGCCGCTTCCGCCATTTTGGAAACTGGTGTATCCTATGAAAGCCATGGTCGGCGTGGAGGAGGCGGAGCGGAAATGAGATACACATGTAGGAGGCAGTGTAGATATAAAAAGATGTCGGCTGGCAGGCTTATTACGGACCCCATTGAAAAAGCATAAAGCGAAACGCGTCTGGGGGCGCCCGGATACTCAAATTCTCCCTCCCAGACATGGGTAAGTGTGGAGGCTGTGGGAAGGGGTTGTTGCCATACTGAAAATGAACACTGTGCCTGCGCTTCACACTGTACAGGGGCTGGTTGTGACTAGCACTCCACCAGAGGTGGACGAACTGTAGGGGCTTTGCAGAGGACATAGTCCAGCAAGACCTCACAGGACTCCCCTACTGGAGGTAGTGCACTCACTATACGGTACACCTGGCACCTTGTATAACTATGACGCGACTTGCACAGTGTACATGGAAATAAACTCATTTAATACCCACAGAACCCCCTCAACACCCCCTGTCTAGCTAGGAGGGGTGTTTCCTATAACTTGGGAAAATTTTAATAGTCACAACGTCACCTTAACTCTTGATCATTGTAATAAAATAAATGTAAACTATGTATATCCTCTGCACATGTTATGTAATGAATCTTATATGTACTTAATAAATTCAATTGAAAAACATAACAATTTTTGACCTCGATATATATGTAAAAGGGCTCTAAACCTCCTTCTTAGTCTCCTTGGTTTAGTTAATTGCTTGCATAGGAGGGGCCCATCTGGCCACTGGCCAACCAAATGACCTGTAAATCAGTGCAGCAGGTGATTGATGTGTGCAGCGTGACATCACTATTTGATTATTTTTTGTAATTCCTTCCCTGTGGGCTGGATGAGAGGGAGGGGGTTTGGTTTAAAGAAGAAAGACAAGTCCACAGGGGAGGTACGAGCAAGAAACAGTGATGTCATGCTGCACACATCATTCACTTGCTGCACTGATTTACAGGTGGTTAAATCCTGTTGGTTGGTCCCATTAAAAATAAAATCCTGTATATTAACAATAATTATACTCACAGGTAAAGTTTTAGTTGCGGGTTTGGAAAGTCAAGAGACTGAACAGGTCCCCTTTAAGATGTGAGTCAATTACATATGGTCCTTAATCCTTATAAGGTTCAGCTGTCAAGTTGTCAGTGGTTACTTAATCAATGTCCTATGTATCTACTCCTACCTGTCAGCATCCCTGACACTTCTTGCTTATATAATGTTGTACCGGGCCTACTAATACAAAGAAGCATATCAGTAGGTAGGGGCATGTTTGGAGAGGGTTGTGGTCAGACGTCACAGGCTATCAATGTGCCAGCTCAACCTTTTGCTTAAATCTAATCTCCAAGGATATTTATATTAAACCTTAATCACTTTAAGTAGATATGACTGTTACCTAGATAAAAAATGTATATTTCAGTTGTTGACCTCTGTGTGGATTCTACTTTGATACCCTTCCTTTATCTGTAGGCAGGTTTCTATATTTGTCTGCATCATGTAGGGTTTGCCTGCAATAATATCCACTACTTCTGTCTGTACAATGGACCAGAATAGTTCATGCTATCATAATTTCCCTACAGATTTGAGGTCATGTGGAAAGTCACTGAGATACACTGGCACATTGGTTACCATTGGTCCACGTACTCTCCGGGTGCATCCTGTTCTGCAGAATGTGTGGGGTGGTGGAGATTATGCTGGCAGTATCAGAATCCATTATCCAGGGGTCTCTGTTAAGACTTGCAGGGAGACTCTTTGGTAGGTATGGTGGCATATGCTCCCAGGAAGGACTCAAGGTGTGTGGATGTACAGAGAACTAGCTCCATCCCACTACAGAAAACTTCAGACCTTGGACTCTAAAGAGACTTTCCTGTCTGTGGTGTGAGTTGTGCCAGGATTACAAGTACCTTATTTACTACATTTACTGTTGAGAGAGACCGATTTCGATTGGCTGCACAGCTGGACCCCTCCTCGGGACCCTTGCAGTGACCCTTCTGGAGGGTTGTCATTAACCTCCCTTTTGCATGGCAAGTTGAAGCAATTGACTCATCCTCCAAGGTCCAGACAAACAATAGAGATATTGAACTTTCAATACATAAGTCCAGAGTTCAGGCCCCGCCACGTATATTTTGGCGGGAAGCGTGCACACAAAGATAGTGTTTGGTGTCAAACCAGGTTAGATAGGCTTCAGCCATTGTAAAAAAGGAACTAAACACCTAAACCTTTAATTAACACAGATTGTGGTCTGTGTTCACTTTTGGTGTCCGGGCATTCTTCTACTATATATAGGTTCAGTGAGTAGGTATAGAATTTATATTAATTGCAAACTGCTGTGCTGTTTTGCAGACAGGCTACTTCAAGCATCCACTGCATCTTCATAGTAGATTACATGCTTCCGTATTATGTAGGGCGTACTGTAGATACATTTGCTGCACAATTCCTGTAACATCTTGGGTCAGTGGTCCCAATCAGTTCTGAAAGGGTATATTTGGCACCCCTGCGGGATCCAGTCGCCACAGAGGTACTGCACCCCACTTAGAGGTGTAGTACCCCGTTCTCGGGTAAGGAAAGGGGCACTGACACCGAGTGAGAGCGTTCCTGAGGTGAATAGTACTGACAAGTGATGCTATTTTGTGAGGTGAAATACCTGGATAAATTACCTGACAACCCATCCCCCTTGCTCTTACTAACAATGGTGTGTCCTCTACACGTCTCCTCTTAGGGGAAAGATTGACAGTTGTTCCCTGAAAACATACCTTGAAGACTATTACTTTTATGTGGAGACCGCCATTTGATGTGCTGGAGAGGATAAAGCTGTTGCCACCATTTTTGAGGGGTTTCCTTGTGATCTCTAAACAGCTGACCCCTTTGCTGGTTATTGTCCAGAATTGCTCTGAATTCATTTGTTGGACAAGTTCATTTATGTTTTAATACTTAATTCACTAGACTTTTAGAAGAATTGTGACACCTGACTAATTGAATTTACTGTGGGAGAGTGATATAGGCACTACACTCCTGCCTGCTTGTGTGGTGCTGATGAGACTATAATAAACTAGATGGCGGCCCGATTCTAAAGAATCGGGTAGTCTAGAATCCATATATAGTTTATTTACTAATAGTTACGGGAGTGAGGTGAAATTAATTGTGTGTATACAGGTGGCTCAGTGGGTAGCACAGTATACGGTGGCTTAGTGGTTAGCAGTGAGTGCGGTGGCTGAGTTGTTAGCAGTGAGTGCGGTGAGATTGGTCAGCGCAGCGGCATGGGCAGAGTGGTCAGCGCAGCGCCGTGGGCAGAGCGGTCAGCGCAGCAGCGTGGGCAGAGCGGTCAGCGCAGCACCGTGGGCAGAGTGGTCAGCGCAGCACCGTGGGCAGAGTGCTCAGCACAAACATACACACACACATACACACACACACACACACATACACACACACACACACACTTCGCTATACTTACCACCGACCCTGCTTCTTCCCCGCCGCCTGGATCCTGAGTCGACATGTCGCCTCCCTTCGGACGACTGGATTCAATATGTCGTGCGGGTAGTTTGGGGAGACATTTTGGAGGCTATATTGGATCTAGTAGTTTGGGGGCGGCGATATGTGGACTCAGGATCCAGCCAGCGGACGTAGGGCCGGTGGTAAGTATAGCGAAGTGTGTGTGTGTGTGTGTGTGTGTATGTGTGTGTAGAAAGTTGAGGGAAGTGCGGACAAAGTGACGGAAGTGCCTACATACACAGATATATACACATACTGTACATTGCATATGGAGGGGTGAGGAGAGCGGAGGCTGGAGGGCAGAGGACAGGGAGAGGAGAGCGGAGGCTGGAGGGCAGAGGACCGGGAGAGGAGAGCGGAGGCTGTAGGGCAGAGGACAGGGAGAGGAGAGCGGAGGCTGGAGGGCAGAGGACAGGGAGAGGAGAGCGGAGGCTGGAGGGCAGAGGACAGAGAGAAAAGAGCGGAGGCTGGAGGGCAGAGGACCGGGAGAGGAGAGCGGAGGCTGGAGGGCAGAGGACAGGGGAGGCTGGAGGGCAGAGGACAGGGGAGGCTGGAGGGCAGAGGACAGGGGAGGCTGGAGGGCAGAGGAGAGGGATAGGAGAGCGGAGGCTGGAGGGCAGAGGACAGGGAGAGGTGAGCGGAGGCTGGAGGGCAGAGGAGAGCGGAGGCTGGAGGGCAGAGGACAGGGGAGGCTGGAGGGCAGACGACAGGGGAGGCTGGAGGGCAGACAACAGGGGAGGCTGGAGGGCAGAGGACAGGGGAGGCTGGAGGGCAGAGGACAGGGGAGGCTGGAGGGCAGAGGACAGGGGAGGCTGGAGGGCAGAGGAGAGGGATAGGAGAGCGGAGGCTGGAGGGCAGAGGACAGGGAGAGGTGAGCGGAGGCTGGAGGGCAGAGGAGAGCGGAGGCTGGAGGGCAGAGGACAGGGGAGGCTGGAGGGCAGAGGACAGGGGAGGCTGGAGGGCAGAGGACAGGGGAGGCTGGAGGGCAGAGGCACAGCTGTAATGACAGAGATAGGCATGGCATGCTGGGAGCTGTAGTGGCACACACTGCTCTGTGACCTGGCTGCAGTGTAATGACAGAGATAGGCATGGCATGCTGGGAGCTGTGGTGCCACACACAGCTCTGTGACCTGGCTGCAGCTCTTACGTTCACCTCAGTGAGGACAGGTTGTCCCCAGGAGCCGGCTTCCTTCCCTCTCCCCCTCCGTTCCTCCCTCCGTGTGTGTTCCCTTCTGTGTCGGCTTCTTCCTGGAGCTGCCTCCTCCTCCTTGTCACTGAGCAGCCACCTGAAGGAGGCCTGGAGAGGCTGCACTTCCAGGGGGCTGCGGGGGCCATAGATGAGTAGGTGGAGTCCAGGAGGTGAGGAGAGGGTGCAGACTGTGCGCGGGATAAGGGAGAGAGAGAGAGACTGTTTGCGACTCAGGAGTCCCGGACATTGCAAGTGAAGGTTTGACTCACAGTGGAGTCTATTGTGTGAAGACTCGCAAAGCCATTGCGAGTGAGGCTTTGCGAGTTACTTGAGCGTATTCTGCACGGAGTCACAAAGGCTTTGCGAGTTAGGCTTTGGGAGGCAGCCACGGACACGACGACGGAAACAGCTCCGAATATGACGGAAGTGACCTTAGGGTAATTATATATTAGATATATGAGACTGATGATAATTCCTGGTCCCAGCTTTGAAGATAGTGAACAAACCGTAAACCAGTGTTGGGTGGCTTGAGGCACAACTTCAGGTGTCAGGAAGCTGTCACCCTTGCTGTGGATTTGCCTGTTTGTGCTGATAAATAAGACTGGATCGTATGACAATGCCATGGTCTATACAGTGAAATCGCTATACACTGTCACTAATGAGCGATCATTCAGTACACGCTGTATAGCTACATATTTCTGGACCTACGGAGGAGGGACTACGTGATCAAGTGGGTCGGTGGGCTTCCTACGACCTGAGCTTCGTAGACCAGGAGTTTCAAGTGGAGAAGAAGAGAGGATAAATATATGTACAAATACAATTTAGAGGGTTCACAAAGCCCCCGTCTTGCTATTGTAACTGCAACTTAGGTCTGAGTTTTGGAGCTCAGTCTGTGCTGCACACTGTACTTACATAGATTGTGTATAAAAGCTTTACTGGTGTAATTCCCTACGCATCCATCCTGAAGCTCTCCCCAGCCCCTGTGATACTCACCCTTAGATGATCCGGTGGCCCTTGTAGCTGCCTGAGAGATTTAGGCAGTGTTGTTTCCTGTTCCCGTCTTGACCGGAGCTCACCTGTAAATTCTTTCTCCTCCGGCGGTGTTGGAGATACATAGTTGACTCTGTGAATAGCGAGCAGAGACGATTGCGTAAAGGCGTAATGTCTCTACGACCACGCTGGCGTACATTTGGTTGTGAATCGCAGATACGCTATTGTCTTAAATAAAGCCTTCCCTGGTGTTTAGATACTGTTGGACACGGCGCGTAACCATAGAGATCTCTTATTCTCAGTGGAACTCTACGTAAGTAACGTAGTGATCACTGTAATATAATATTTCTCTGACAGTGGCGCACAAGCTTAGCGCCAGTGTAATTCTTCAAACGGATTTATGCTAACTGCGTAACGCCTATATTAAGTATAGGGAAATTTTTTTCTGCTATCTTTTATGTTATAATAGAGTTGGTATTCCATTTAATTGAAGAATAACTACACACATAATACAGATAACATTGGAAATATTGAAATGTGGACTTTAGAAGCTGTCCCAGGTTTATTTTATGCTAGTAGTTGAGTTATTAAACACAATTTGTATATACAGTATAACTTCTTATGTTATTAAAGGTGAGCAAGTTTGATTATACATATAGAATGTAAATAGCATGGTCCTACAACGCCTTTTAACACATTCATCAGATGTGTTGTTAACTATTATCTTTCTGGGTAATTCACTTTTCTTAAAGTGGTAAAAACCATTTTACCTGATGAAGGCTAATTTTATGTATAGCCGAAACGCGTTGTGTTTGTATATATAATAAATCGGAATTTCCTTGAAATAATCGGAGTAATTAATGAACCATCTGGAAGCACTCCTTGACAAACTGGAAATCCTTCTCTACAAAGTTTCTTTTCTTTAAAATCCTTCATGGTTTAATCTACCCAATTCTAAGACTAAATTAACTGCATAAAAGTGAGATATTCTAATTGTTCTTATTGACCTCCCTGATCATCACAAACATTTGCCTGGATATTTTTATTCCTTTAGACACTTATCTGGGAGATTGGGAGGATATATTTTGTTATGCCACTTAAAGTCAAGAGGGATTCTGTGCTTAAAACTAGTTTTTTCAAACAAAATAAACTTCCACACATAGGCCAAAGTTCAGATTCTCACTTAAACTCAGCTGCTGCTAACGTAGAGACACAATTTGGTCGAAAAAATATGGAGTCTAGGATGGTTCCCACTAGTGTGGGGGCGGGGGAGCAAGAGACAGCTCACATTTCGACAAAGACGTAAATGGCTGAATCATTTGGAACTGACTCAGACCTAAACCAAATGATGGATACGGGAGCAGGGACAAAAACATTGGAAAATTTAAGTCCACAAAAACAGAGACCTAGATTTGAAAGGTTTGGAGAGGACAGAACTATGAATATCCAAATGGGTGGAATTCCTCTTTGAACTCTTAAGGGAATTCAACAACAAATTGAAAATAGACTTGGATGACATGAAGTCCTCTTTGGCAACAATTATATCTAGGTCAGAGAGGACTGAAAAGGAAGTGGCGGACTTATCAAAAAAGACTAAAATTATACAAAAAGATCAAGAGGGACTAAGAGAGGAATTTAAGATACTGAAAGATAGAGTTACTACCATAGTAGTGAGGACAGGGACAAGGTTAATAACCTGAAAATTAGGGGAATACCTGAGAGAGTAAAGAATTCAGACTTATTACAATATGTTAAAGCAATGGTAAGGAAAACTTTGCAGACTCTTTCTGAGATTGAATGCTCCTTTGAAAGTGCTCATAGAATCTCAAAACCAAAAGCTTTACCGGAAGAAATCCTTAGTGATGTAATAGTAAAGTTTAGCTTCGTCCATACAAGAGAGCTATTTACTGACTACATGAGAAGGAGTAAGACTCTTCCAGATCCTTATGATACAATTAAGGTCTTCTCTGACTTATTGAAGGAATGCTCTAAAACCAATTATTGAAGTCCTTCAAAAACACAATATTGCTTACAGACGGGGATACCCGACAAAAGTAAATTTTTCATTTAAACAACAATTTATCTCCATCTCAGATGTTGATAAGGGTATTGGTGTCCTTAAAAAGTTTAACATCACCGGAAATGGGGTCACATAATCTCATTTTTTTATAGATATGAAGGTCAAGTCTGAATGTATTGTTTTTCCTTTGTATGGTTCTTAGGGAGCCGATTTATATTGTGCCTTTAGGAGAGCCTACATCTGTTTTAGTTTTTTAAACTTCTCCACTTAGTGTATTTTATCTATATTTATGTCTTGTAGATTAGCATTTATTTAAATTGTTTAATATTGACAAGGATGTTCTACTGTCATCACCCTGTATGACATGGAATAGCGTATCCCGCTTTTTTTTTTAAAGTCAAAAGTTTACTCTTTTTAGCTTTCTACTTTGCTGATGGCTACTAGGTGTTTGTCATTTAATGTGAATGGACTGAATTCTCCACAAAAACGCTTTCTGCTCTGGAGAGAATTAAACAGGTTTGATATAGCAATTGCAGGGATTCAGGGAACTAAATTTGCCACCAATAATAGTCCCAACTTTGAAAATAAAAATTACCCTAACATAATGTTAACAACAAATAACAATAAAAAAGTGTGAGTGGCCTTTCTAATAAGAGATTCAGTTAGATATGAGGAGATACAATATATAGCGGATCCAGAAGGCAGATTCTTAATCTTGGTCTGTAAAATACAGGACACCATATACAGTTGTGGCCCAAAGTATTGACACCCCTGCAATTCTGACAGATAATACTCAGTTTCTTCTTGAAAATGATTGCAATCACAAATTCTTTGGTATTATTATCTTCATTTAATTTGTCTTCAATGAAAAAACACAAAAAGAATTGTCCTCAAGCCAAATTGGATATAATTTCACACCAAACATAAAAAAGGGGGTGGACAAAAGTATTGGCACTGTTAGAAAAATCATGTGATGCTTCTCTAATTTGTGTAATTAACAGCACCTGTAACTTACCTGTGGCACCTAACAGGTGTTGGCAATAACTAAATCACACTTGCAGCCAGTTGACATGGATTAAAGTTGACTCAACCTCTGTCCTCTGTCCTTGTGTGTACCACATTGAGCATGGAGAAAAGAAAGAAGACCAAAGAACTGTCTGAGGACTTGAGAAACCAAATTGTGAGGAAGCATGAGCAATCTCAAGGCTACAAGTCCATCTCCAAAGACCTTAATGTTCTTGTGTTTACCATGCGCAGTGTCATCAAGAAGTTTAAAGCCCATGGCACTGTGGCTAACCTCCCTAGATGTGGACGGAAAAGAAAAATTGACGAGAGATTTCATTGCAAGATTGTGCGGATGGTGGATAAAGAACCTTGACTAACCTCCAAACAAGTTCAACCTGCCCTGCAGTCCGAGGGTACAACAGTGTCAAAATCGTACTATCCGTCGGCATCTGAATGAAAAGGGACTGTATGTCAGGATACCCAGGAAGACCCCACCTCTTACCCCGACACATAAAAATGCCAGGCTGGAGTTTGCCAAAACTTACCTGAGAAAGCCTAAAATATTTTGGAAGAATGTTCTCTGGTCAAATGAGACAAAAGTAGAGCTTTTTGGGCAAAGGCATCAACATAGAGTTTACAGGAGAAAAAAACATGCATTCAAAGAAAAGAACAAGGTCCCTACAGTTAAAGATGGCGGAGGTTCCCTGATGTTTTGGGGTTGCTTTGCTGCCTCTGGCACTGGACTGCTTGACCGTGTGCATGGCATTATGAAGTCTGAAGACTACCACAAATTTTTCAGCATAATGTAGGGCCCAGTGTGAGAAAGCTGGGTCACCCTCACAGGTCATGGGTCTTCCAGCAGGACAATGACCCAAAACACACTTCAAAAAGCACTAGAAAATGGTTTGAGAGAAAGCACTGGAGACTTCTAAGGTGGCCAGCAATGAGTCCAGACCTGAATCCCATAGAACACCTGTGGAGAGATCTAAAAATGGCAGTTTGGAGAAGGCACCCTTCAAATATCAGGGACCTGGAGCAGTTTGCCAAAGAAGAATGGTCTAAAATTCCAGCAGAGCATTGTAAGAAACTCATTGATGGTTACTGGACGTGGTTGATCGCAGTTATTTTGGCTGAAGGTTGTGCAACCAAGTATTAGGCTGAGGGTGCCAATACTTTTGTCTGGCCCATTTTTGGAGTTTTGTGTGAAATGATCAATGTTTTGCTTTTTGCTTCATTCTCTTTTGTGTTTTTCATTGAAGACAAATTAAATGAAGATAATAATACCAAAGATTTTGTGATTGCAATCATTTTCAGGAAAAAACTGAGTATTATCTGACAGAATTGCAGGGGTGTCAATACTTTTGGCCACAACTGTACTTTGGTAAATGTTTGTGCTGAATAAGGGTCAAATTTCCTTTGTAAATACATTTATGGACAAGGTTAATAAGTACCAACAGGGGGCTTTACTTTGGATGGGGGATGTTAATGCTATTCCAAATCCTCTTCTTGACACCAAAAATGAAAACAAAAATAAAAACAATATTATATTGTACCCATGGATTAATAGGGAGGAGCTTTATGACACCTTTAGATGTTTGAATTCTTCCTCAAAAGAATTTACGCACTACTCAAACTCCCACCTCTCTCTAGTGAGGATAGACTTAATTGACTCACCCCTTGCAAGGACCGTGGGGTACTCGGAACCGGGCCCTCTCGTCGTCGCTTGGGGCTGCGGGATGTCACGGTGGCGTGACCCGGTTTGTGATCCTCTCTTCAGGGCGATGAGTAAAAAGGGGAATATGAATAAGGGATAAAAATTAAATAAAAACAAAAATAATAGTTTTAGTCATGACATCACCTGTGGAATGCGGGCGGTATAGCTGTTGCTGCAGTCGGGACCTCTGTGGATGATGGGAGTAGAAGTGAGGATGGTTCAGCTCTCCTCGGGAAGAACGGGTCCCCAGGGCAACCGTAATTTTTGTAGAGATGGTAAGGGTAATAGTCGGCCAGCAGGGCTGTGCTGCTGGCAGGGCTCAAAGTCTCACTCAGGCAGGCTACTGCTGCTGGCTCAGCAGATCAGTTTATCTCTCCCCAGGCACAGAAATCACAGTCTCACACAGTGCTGAGCATCAACCAGGTTTACTTCGCTTTCTCGGCAGATGGTTACAAAACAGTGCAGTGGCAGCTCCGGTGGGTTCATAGCAGCTGGGACAGCTCATCCAAATCACCCCCTTTTGTGTTCCTTTCATGGGCTTCTCGGTCTGTCTGCACGCAAGCTACGATCCAGCTGCCATGGGCTTTCTGTGGGAAACCTGCCGGATCCCCTAGCCCTAGTACGGCGGCCTTCTTTTCGCTGCGCTGGAGGTTGAGTCACGGGACATAAAGACCCCACACCCCGCCTGGTTTCGTGGTTTGACAGTAGAGCGTCCTGGCCACTTCAGCAGAGTGGGCACCCTGGATTCTGCCCTAGTCCCTCAGTGTACCTGCTAACTCGAGCACACCTAGGACTCCTTCTGTCTTTTACTACGGTCTGCAGCCCGGGACCCGGACAATCCTCATAGTGGCACAGGTTGCCGGGTCTGTATACTTTCTGTCCTGTTGTTGATGTTCTTCGTCTCTCCTTATGACTGAACTTGACTCCTCCACTCACTTGGCTGACTGGCCCTTGAACTTGGTGTTTGCTAATGTTTGTTACCTCCCCTAACCAGGTCCTGTCCTAACTTTCCCACCCTCCACTTGTCTCCTCCCACCATCCCGTTGCTGGGCATAGAGTCCCTAGTTTTGGGATTCAAAGTGTGTTGGGTGTGTGTTTAGGGTGATTGGACCAATCCCGGCTGCGCTTTTTAGTGGCGACCGGTCCGCAGGGGCGCTACATAATCCTAACTGATATTTATACCTAACTAAAATTTAAAACAGTTAAAATTCTCCCACGGTCATAGTCTGATTATTCACCAATTCTATTTGAAATATATGACAAGTATAATTTCTCACAACATAAGGCGTGGAGAGCTAATTCTTTTTTATTCTTGCACCTGGAGTATAAAAATGAGATTCTCAATGTTATTAATTTTTACTTTGAAGAAAATAATATAGATAATATTCCAAAACCCAACCGTTTGGACAGCACATAAGGTTGTGGTTAGGTGATCTCTTATCCAGCTAAACTCTAGACTAATAGAGCAAGACGAGAAAAATCTGAAAAAATTGTCAACCAAATTAGACTTCTTGAAAATGACCAGATCACTAAACAATACGAGGTTACTCATAAACAGATCTTACAATTAAGGGTGGAATTGAGTTCCACTTTACAATCAGACTATGATAAGATGATACAAGCTTCCAAAACGATATACTACAACTGTATGAACAAGCCCAACAAGTTTTCCGCAAATATATTGAAGGTGCGAAGAACTAAAACAAAAATATTACAAATTAAAAATAAGAGTGGTGTGGTGTGTAAGAACCCCAAAGATGTATCTGAGGAGTTCAGACAATTTTACAAAAACCTATATCTTATAATTTAAAAGACGAGCCCAATGTCAAAGTTCCTACTTCTCAATCTATTGATAAATTGTTGGATTCCGTAAAATTACCATATTTGTCTCATGAAGATTTGTTGTTTCTTAACTCCCAATTTGAAGTGAATGAAGTTGCTATAACAATTGGCTCACTAAAAAATGGAAAATCCCTGGGTCCTGATGGACTCCCTAATAAGTGCTACAAAATATTTCCTATTCCACTTGCCCCTTACTTAACTAATCTAATAAATGCCATAGCCAACAATACTCCTCTTCTGTATGAAATTCAAGAAGCCATTATTTCAGTTATCCCTAAAGAAAAAGGTGACATACAAAACGTAGCTAATTATAGACCCATTTCCCTTTTAAACGCTGACGTTAAAATCATTTTAAAAAGTATGGCAAATAGACTAAAAAAATTATCCTGAAACTAATTAATTTGGACCAAATGGGATTTATACCCAATAGAGGGACCTCGGATGCCACCCAAAGAGTGTTAAATTTTATTTCTCATGTGGAAAAGTCTAAAACCCCCGATGCTGGCCCTGTTAGTTGACACTGAAAAAGCATTTGATAGAGTGCAGTGGGACATTCTCTTTGTTACCCTGAAACGCTTTGGTATAAAGGGGTCCGCGTACAGTGTTATTAAAACATTATATGCCAACCCGACGGCAAAAATTTTATCGAATGGTCATCTTTCAGGTAAAATTGCTTTGACGTTCGGCACCAGACAGGGCTGCCCCCTATCCCCAATGTTATTCTACCTTTTCTTAGAGCCTCTTGTTGAAATAATTAGGAACAATCCGCATATTAGGGGGTTCCTCATAAATGGCAGACAATTTAAAACATCACTATTTGCTGATGATTTATTAATTACCCTGACGAATCCTTTACAGTCTCTTAGGTATTTAATGGAGACTGTTGTGGACTTCTCTAGTGTGTCATTTTACAAGATGAACATTAATAAAACTCAAGTCCTTCACTTTAATTTCAACTTGGAAATACGGAAACTTCTGAAAGATGAGTTTAAATTTACTTGGGAGAATATGGGCCTGTCTTATTTGGGTATCATGATCACCAATCCACTTTCTAAAATAATAGATTTAACCCCTTCCCTAAGCATATGCGTCATGAAAACAAGTTCGTTCCCGACCCATGATGCATATGCTGTGTCATTGCGGGTTTCCCTTCCTGTGGCTCTAATAACCAGGGTCACTGAAGGGTTAACAGGGCCGCAGGTATGGAAGGACCAGTACCATACCCCAGGGGGGTGGCTTAGCCCCCCCGGGGCTAGGACTGCTCTGATTGGCAGTTTAAAAGTGAAACTGCCAATCTGAGTGAATGTAATATCTCACCAATGAAACTTGGTGAGATATTACAATCCAATCAAGGCCTGATGCTGTATAGCATCAGACATTGGCTGGAGAAGGGGTCCTGTGTCACCCCCCCCCTCAGATTTGATTGGAGAGAGCGTCTCTCTTCAATCAGATGTGGGGGCGGTGTGACCGGTGGGTCCCCTCCCTCCTCAGCCTCCGACTGCGCCGCCGATTCTGGACCCTCCGCTGTTTTCCCTTGGCCAACCCCCCTGTCTTCCGACCCCCCCGGCCTCCAATTCTCCCCCCGGCCTCCGATATCCCCCCCGGCCTCTGATATCCCCCCCCACCATGCTCTTTGATCTCCCCCCTACCCTCCGTTCCCTCCCCTGCTCTCCGGCGGTGAACACCGCTGCTCGTGGTGATCAAATTTTCCCCTTCTCCTCTTCCTGCTCAAGGCTTCCTCACCTGTCTTCTTTCTTCTCCCTCTGTCCTTCGGTCTTCTTCGTCTTCTGTCCTCTGGTCTTCTCTGCGCTGTCCTCTTCCTGCCGCCGTCCTGCTGCTTCAGTCGGCTCTTCTGGACACTCATCTCCCAGCATAGAGGTAAGGGTGCAAAGGAGCGGTGTCACAGCCAGAGCACAGCATCTGTGTAATTGCTGTGCCCGGCTCTGTGTTAACCCCCTAAATGCTGTGATCACAGCAATCAAAGCACTTAGCAGCCAATCACTATGGAGATGATCGCCCAGAGACTACAAGATGGGAACACTTGATCCCTTGTTGTAGTCTCTGGGGTCAGCGTCGTGGTGCACTGTATGGCAGATCAATGCCATACAGTTCACCACAACACTGACCACAGAGACAATAACAAGGGAACAAGTGTCCTCTTCTTGTAGTGTCTTGGGTCACGGTGATTGTGCACTGTATGGCAATGATCTGACATTGCCATTGTGTCCTCTTGTTGTAGTCTATCGGGTCAGTGTCATGGTGCACTTTATGGCAGTTTGCAGCATGGGGGTCCAGAATGCTTGGGCCTCTCCATGCTGAGGATTCTAGCCCCCAGCTGCCAAGTTGTATCTGGCTGGGCCAAAAATATGGTGGGGCCCCACGTCATTTTTTTTCTAGAATTAGTTCTAGAAATAAAAAAAAATGGGCTTTGCTGTATTTTTGGTAGCCAGTCAGGTAAAACGAGGTAGCTGGGGGTTGCTGGCAGCCTGTAGCTGCCAAGTAGTACCTGGCTGGACCAAAAATATGGCGGAGCCCCACGTCATTTTTTTCTAAAATCAGTTCTAGAAATAAAAAAAAAGGCCTTCGCTGTATTTTTGGTAGACAGCCAGGTACAACTTGGCAGCTGGGGGGCTGTAATCCTGAGCGTGGAGAGACCCAAACGTTGTGGGTCCCCCACGCTGCAAATTGCAACCCACAGCCACCTAAGAAAATAGCGCATTCATTAGAGGCACCATTTTCTGGTGCGGTACCCCAACTCTTCCAGTTGCCCTTGTGCTGGTGGCACACGGGTTCTCCATATGCGACATAATGTCCGCTAACAATTTGAACTGAGTTTCCACTCAAATTGTTAGCGGACACCATGTCGCGTTTGGAGAGCCCCTGTGTGCCTAAACATTGGAGCTCCCGCACAAGTGACCCCTTTTTGGAAACTAGAGCACTTTCAACCCCCAGGTGCTTCACAAATTAATCCGTAAAAATAAAAAAGTACTTTCTCCATTCGCCTTCCACGACAGCATTGGAGGATGTCGTCCACGCCCTATTGGGGGACAGGAACACAGAGAGGTTAAAAGCCCCTCCCCTTCCTCAGTACTCCAGTGTCTTCCTGTCCCCCTTGGGGCATGGAGAGGTTCCAGTGCTGTCAGGCCGGCAGAGGCAGCATTGGGGTGTACTTACAGCCAGGCCAGGGATGGACGCCGGGGCGGCCTCCTCCTCCTTCTCGGGGCTCCCATGGTGGGACCATCCGGCCTTCCTGTGTCCTACGGGGCAAGGCAGGCCGTGTATTGCAACGCCGGAGGCCTGTTCAGCTCTCCGGCGTCTCCCTCAACCAGCTGCGGTCGCTGGGGCACGCATCAGAGGTGCTGCGGAGGCACTTCCGGTTTCGGGTGTGACACTTCCGGTTCCGGGATGGCACTTCCGGTTTCAGGCGGCGGCTCCTGTACGGGCTGTGGCAGGCTGGGTGCAGCTCCAGGGAACCCAGCAGGACTTTCGCGCACTACTGCCCGCGGCCGGTGACCAGGAGGAGGGAGGGAACAGGTGTTCCTCGTTGGGGGCACAGTACTTCTGGATAAGTACCCGCCGGAAGCTACACCCAGGTAAGGCTGATCCCTGAAACATGGAGGGTGATAGGCTTCCACCTCTGCTTCTGCAGAGCCCAGCGTTCCCCCAGCTCATGTAAGTGTTTCTGGGGGTGGTCACAAGGGGTAGAGTTATTTAGGCCCTGCACTCACACTGGGACCCCCTTCTCTTCCCTTTTGGCTATAGGGAGATGAGGGCCGTCTGTGAAAGGGAGCACAAAATTTCCCTCTTCCTACAATAAGGTGTTGTCAGGATGGACTCCCCATCCTTGCTTGAGGAGCTCCAATCCATTAGGGAAGAGGTGCAGGCTTCTATCTCGGCACTGCAGGGTTTTCCTGCAGCTTCAGGGCTTTCCCCTCTGTAAGAGAAGAAGCTCCAGGATTGTGACTCTGTGGATCTCATGGAGGCTGGCCAGAGCTCAGCGTTAGAGGACGGCGAGGATATTGCCGCTGTTGCCTCTGTCCAGACACGAGAATCTGGACACTTACTATTTTTCCACGGAGTCCATGGGTGCATTGGTGGACACTGTCCATTGTACCATGGGAGTAAAGGTGGTGGAATCCCCTTCTTCTGTGCAGGACTAAATGTTCAGAGGCCTGAAGGCTAAGCGGCTCACCCCATCCTAGTGGATTGGAGGGTGATGACTTTGTCTGGGAGGTCCCGAAGGTGGACATCCAGGTGGCCAGGGTAGCAATCAGCTGCCATTGTAAACCCACTGTGCATGCCCTTGACACACTGTTGAAGCTAAGCAGCAGGAGCCTCAGTCACGGGCTGGATGGGAGACCTCATGAGAGACCCAATGGGAATCTCTATGGAAGTCTCTATATCTCTATAAAGTCAATGGGACTTCTAACATGAAGGTCTATGGCAGTATTCCATTTGGGAAGCTTGGCATATAAGACCGCGTTGCCTTTTGAAGATTCCTCCCGGTTGAAGGACACCCTCGTTCGTAAAATGGAGAGTGTCCTCAAAAAATCCTGGGAGGCGGCAGCTATGTCTTTAAAGGTGAACATTTCCTCTACATGTGAGCAGGTCTCTCTTTAAGTGGCTCACCCAGCTGGGAGAATTCATCCTGCAGGGTACTCCCAGGGAGGAGCTTTGGACTCCATCCCACTTCTGGGACGTGCTACGTGCTTCCTGGCCGATGCCTCTGCTGAGTCGTTCCGCATTGGCGCCAGGTGCACAGTGTTGGCTAACACAGCTCGCAGGGCAGTGTGGCTTACAATGTGGAATGGGGAGGTCACGTCTAAGTTCCAGCTGTGTGGCCTCCCCTTTCAAAGGGCATTGGATGACATCCTGGAAAAGGTGTCAGACCGGAAAATGTGTCTCCCGGAACAGGAGCCCTTTCGGAGGCAGTCCTTTTGGCCTGAGCGCAGCCAACCCTCCCAGTCTAAAGGGAAGGGTAAGTCTGGTCGCTGGTCATTCCAGTACGGGGACAAAACCCGTAATATCTTGCTCCCCCAGCAGCGGCATCACCAGCCGCCCCTAAACAAGGCTGCCTTCCCCATTGCGGGGCGGCTCCTGCGGTTTCTGCCACAGTGGCAAGCAATCTCCTTGTGCCCTTGGATCCTCTCGACCATTTGGGAGGGTCTACGCTTGGAATTCGAGAGCCAGCCCCTCCGTGTCTTCGAGTCCTCTCCCTTCCTCAGGGGGACTCTCGCACGGTTTTTCTTGTCGGGTCTGCGACACCTGTTGGATTCGGGTGTGGGGTCCCCGGTTCCTCCTGGAGAGGAGGGCCAGGGGCGCTACTCCAGGTTGTTGTGGACCTCCAGAATGCGTATTCTCATGTCCCCATTCACCCATCCCACAAGCGCTTTCTGCGATTCATGATCTCCGGGGCAGGCGGAACGGTCCATTCTCGGCTTAATGTGCTGCCCTTTGGGATTTCGTCGGCCCCAGAGGTTACCAAACTCATGGGGGAAGTGATCACATTCATCCAGACCCAGGGGATATGTATGCTTCCCTATTTAGCCGACATGTTGGTGGTGGCTCCTTCGGCAGTGCTTCTGCGCACAAAGGTCTCCAACACATTGGAGATTCTTCAGTCCCTGGGATGGGTACCCAATCTTCGGGAATCGGAACAGGCGCCTGCAACCCGACGTCAATTTTTGGGAGTCTTGCTGGCCTCCTCCAGACAGACCTCGTTCCTTCCTGCGGCATATCAGCTTTTGCGCCGCGTGAATCTGACCCGCTTCCGGGCAAGGGTGTCGCCCTCCTTGCGGGAAGCAATGTCCCTGTTAGGGGCCATGACGGCCTGCATTCAGTCAGTAACATGGGCTCAGGCTCCTTCCCGACTGCTCCAGGAACACATACTGAGTTCCTGGGACAGACGTCAGGATTCCTTAAACTCGCGGGTCCGGACCCCGGGGCGGGTGGTAACCTCGCTTTCCTGGGGATGAATCCCAGACACCTTCCTGTGACCTCCGTTCCCACTGATGCCAGCGGTTCCGATTGGGGCACGATGGTAGTTCGCACACCATTCCAGGGGATTTGGAGTCACTCGGTCAGTCGCCAGTCTTCAAACTTCTGGCAGTGGAGGAAGCGCTTCTTGCTGCAGCTCACGTTCTCCGGGGTCATCATGTCAAGGTCCTGTCAGACAACGTGACTACGGTTGCTTTCTTGCGGTACCAAGGCGGTACGCGTGGCTTACACTTGCAGGGGCTGGCAAGACTGTTCTTTTTGTGGGCAGTACGCCATCTTCTCTCCTCCTCGGCAGTACATCTGAAGGGAATGGCCAATGTACAGGCAGATTTCTTGAGCCGCACGGAGGTCCACCCAGGAGAATGGTGCTTCCATCCGGAAGTATTTCGCTCTCTTATGGACAGGTGGGGAGTCCATTCGATCGACCTGTTCGCTTCGGGCTCGAATACAAAGGTGCCAACCTTTTTCTCCCTGACGCGGTTGGACCACCCTCGGGGGCTGGACGCTTTTGCCCATCCCTGGGACTTACGGTTGGTGTATGCATTTTCTCCAATCCCACTACTTCCCAAGGCGTTGCAACGGATTCAGGCGGAGGGGGTGACACTATCCTGGTGGCTCCCCTGGGGCCCAAACTGGCGTGGTACGACGCCATCCGAGACCTGGGCCTGGAGGGACCGATCATGTTAGCCCACAGTCTCAACCTACTGTCCCAGGGTCCTCTGTTTCACCCGGGCCCTCAGTGGCTCATTCGGGCGGCCTGGCTGTTGCGGCCGGGATCCTGAGGACCAAGGGTCTCTCCCAGGCAGTGATCCGCACGCTTCAGCAGAGCAGGAAGCCTGTGACAAACGCTATTTACGGGAGGGCTGGAATCGGTTCCTGTCCTGGTGTGCTCCTTCCGTCCCGACCATGCATTATCCTAATGTTGCCCAACTCTGGGATTTTTGCAGCGTAGCTTGGATTTGGGGCTTCGGCCGAGCACTCTTTATGTCCAGAGGTCGGCACTTGGGGCGGTTTTTGCCCAGGATCTTGCTTCCCATCCATGGCTCAAGCAGTTTTTTACTTCTGCTTGGGGGTGGCGTCCCCGTATTCGGCCTTCTGTCCCTCCCTGGGATTTGATGCTTGTTCTCCAAGGGCTTGCTCGAAGTCCCTTTGCATCCCTTACGTCTCTCTCTCACAAGGTGGCGTTTTTGGTGGCCATCACTTCTGCTCCCAGAGTTGGAGAACTGCAGTCACTCTCTGTCCGGGCTCCGTGCCTCGTGGTGTCCGTTGTTCGCATTATGCCTCGATTGCATTCATCTTTTCTTCTGAAAGTTGTCGGCTTTCCATCGGTCCCAGGATGTGGTTCTGCCTACAATTTGTCAATCTCCTGCTAATGCGGCTGAGGCCGTGTTTCACTCCTTCGATGTTCGTCGGACTGTCCTCCTCTATCTCCGAGAGTCTGCTTCCTGGAGGTTAGATCAGAACCTGTTTGTTCGGCTTTTGGGAATAATACAGGGAAGAAGACTTCCCAGGCTACCATCACTTCCTGGATCACGGAGGTGATCTGTGAGGCCTACGTCGCTCCGGTCCTTGCTCCTCCGGTGGGGTTGAAGGCTCCTTCAACTCAGGCTGCTGCTACTTCCTGGACTGAGCAGGCTGGAGCTTCATCGGAGCTGATTTGCAGAGCGGCTACGTGGTAGCCTCTCCTCACTTTTTCTCGCCTCTATAGGTTAGATATGTCCTTTAGTCGGGATCTGTCCTTTGGTAGGAGAGTTCTACAGGCAATAGTCCCACCCTGAGGAGTATCGGTGGTATTCCTCCAATGCTGTCGTGGAAGGCGAATGGAGAAAACTGAATTAGTCCTTACCGGTAATTCCTTTTCTTGGAGCCTTCCACGACAGCATCAGTTCCCCCCCTTGTTGGTGTTTGGATCCGGTTTGTATCAGATAATCCATGGCTAAGGGTGATCTTGGTAAACACTGGAGTACTGAGGAAAGGGAGGGGCTTTTAACCTCTCTGTGTTCCTGTCCCCCAATAGGGCGTGGACAACATCCTCCAATGCTGTCGTGGAAGGCTCCAAGAAAAGGAATTACCGGTAAGGACTAATTCAGTTTTTTTCCCCCAAAATTTTATTTTTTAATATTTACGGATCAATTTGTGTAGCACCTGGGGGCTCAAAGTGCTCACTATGCAACTAAATAAGTTCCTTGGGAGGTCTAGTTTCCAAAATATGGTCACTTGTGGGGGAGCTCCAATGTTTAGGCCCACAGGGGCTCTCCAAACACGACATGGTGTCCACTAACAATTAAAGCTGATTTTCCATACAAATTGTTAGCGGACACCATGTTGTGTTTGGAGAGCCCCTGTGTGCCTAAACATTGAAGCTCTCCCACAAGTGACCCCATTTTGGAACCTAGACCCCCCAAGGAATGTATCTAGATGCATAGGGAGCACTTTGAACACCCAGGTGCTTCACCCGTTGATCCGTAAAAATGAAAAAGTTTTTTTTTTACCACAAAAATTTTCTTTTCATTTTTACGGATTAATTTGTAAAGCACCTGGGGGTTCAAAGTGCTCACTCTGCATCTAGATACGTTCCCTGTGGGGTCTGGTTTCCAAAATGGGGTCACTTGTAGAGGAGCTCCAATGTTTAGGCACACAGGGGCTCTCCAAATGCGACATGGTGTCCGCTAACTATTTGAACTGATTTTCCATTCAAATTGTTAGCGGGCACCATGTCGCGTTTGGAGAGCCTTTGTGTGCCTAAACATTGGAGCTCCTCCACAAGTGACCCCATTTTGAGTGGAAAATCAGTTCAAATTGTTAGCGGAACTTATCTAGATGCATAGTGAGCACTTTTAACCTCCAGGTACTTCACAAATTGATCCGTAAAACTGAAAAAGTACCTTTTTTTTCACAAAAAAAAATAACCTAAATTTTTTCATTTTCATATGGGCAACAGAATAAAATGCATCCTCAAATTTGTTGGGCAATTTCTACTGAGTACACCGATACCTCATATGTGGTCATAAACCACTGTTTGGGCTCAGAAGGAAAGGAGCGCAATTTCACTTTTTGAATGGAAAATTAGCTCAAAAAGTCAAATTGCGCTCCTTCCCTTCTGAGCCCTGCCGTGCGCCCAAACAGTGGTTTATGACCACATATGAGGTATCGGTGTACTCAAGAGAAATTGCCCAACAAATTTTAGGATCCATTTTATCTTGTTGCCCATGTGAAAATGAAAGAATTGAGGCTAAAAGAATATTTTTGTTAGAAAAATTAAAATATCCATTTTTTGTTTCCACTTTGCTTTAGTTGCTGTGAAGCACCTGAACAATTAATAATCTTCTTGAATATAGTTTTGAGTAGCTTGAGGGGTGCAGTGTTTGGAATGGTGTCACTTTTGGGTGTTTTCTGTCATGTACACCCCTCAAAAGGACTTCAAATGTGATGTGGTCACTAAAAAAAATGGTTTTGTAACTTTTGCTGGAAAAATGAAAATTGCTGATGAACTTTGAACCCTTATAACTTCCTACCAAAAAAATGTTTTTTCCAAAATTGTGCTGATGTAAAGTAGACATGTGGGAAATGTTATTTATTAACTCTTTTGTATCACATAACTCTCTGGTTTAGCAAAATAAAAATTCAAAATTAGAAATTGCAAAATTTTAGATTTTTTCACAAATAAATGCAAAAATTATCGACCTAAATTTAATACTATCATGAAGCCCAATATGTCACGAAAAAACAATCTCAGAATCGCTAGGATCTGTTGAAGCGTTCCAGATTTATTACCTCATAAAGAGACACTGGTCAGAATTGCCAAAACTGCCTCGGTCTTTAGGGTCAAAATAAACTGGGTCCTGAAGGGGTTAAACCTGAACGACTTGCAGAAAACTATACAAAAATATGTATCCCATCTGGCAAAAATTGATATCTAATGGATGGGCAAAATAATTGCTTATAAAATGTTAGTGCTTCCTAAAATTTTATATGTTTTCCGATCTGTCCCCTTACACATCCCTAAAAAATATTTCCAAACACTGCAAAACCAGTTATCTACCTTTGTTTGGAACAAAAAGAGACCAAGAGTGTCGAGACTTATTCTAGAGAAAAATAAATTGAATGGAGGGTTGGGGCTCCCAAATAGTGTTTTATTTAGCATTAGAGATGAGCGAATATTAAAATGCTCGGGTGCTCGAAGCTCGGGCCAAGCATTCCAAGATACTTGTGTACTCGGCCCGAGCACCGAGCCCAATGTTATCCTATGGGAGACCCGGGTATTATTCTGGCATGACCCCGGCAGCATGGAAAAACTCTAAAAATGTCACAAAAGTATCAGAACAGTGCTAAAATGACATGGGAACAGCATGGGGAAGACCCCTGGAAGCATTTCAGACCCCAAGGTCACTGCTGTGAACAATGTTGTCAGACAATTACGCCACTTTTACGGACTGTCAAGAAAACTTTACAAAATGAAACCAAAATGGATTTTCCTGGAGAAAATAGTAAGGGCTCATACCCACTTGTGAGACAGAGTTGGTGTATGTTAGTTTTTTGGATTACATGAAAGATTTAAAAAAAAAAATTTGTGCAGCACTCCGATGCCCCTGGGAAGAGACGTGCATGAGGGCCTCTTTAAATAATGTGCCCATTTTAAGGAAGTTTGTCTTTTGTAGTATTGCCCTAGGCAGAGAAGCCAAAAATTGTGTGGCACTCTGATGCCCCTGGATAATGACGTGCATGAGGGCCTCTTTAAATAATGTGCCCATTTTAAGGAAGTTTGTTTTTTGTAGTATTGCCCTAGGCAGGGCAGCCAAAAATTGGGAGGCACCCCAATGCCCCTGGATAGAGATGTGCATGAGGGCGTCTTTAAATAATGTGCCCATTTTAAGGAAGTTTGTCTTTTGTAGTATTGCCCTTTGGCAGGGCAGCCAAAAATTGTGTGGCACTCCAATGCCCCTGGAAAGAGATGTGGAGGAGAGCCTCTAAATATTGTTCCCATTACAAAGGAGCGGGTCTCCTGTACTTGTAATGCCCATTCTGTAAGCATGGACTAAAACATTTACCCCTGGGGGGTATACATGAATCTACTGCCTAACTTTTGAATGGTTAGGATCATTATCATAAATATGATGTAAATAAATTATGTTTTTGTGGCATCATGAACCACGGTCGCACTGATGATATGATGGTGGCAGATGAGGAGAAGAAGGAGCAGTACAGCAAGTAGCCAAAGTCATGAAGTGTGTACCCATGTGTGGGTGTGTAGAGGTGCATGGCAATTCACCTGCACAAAATTTCAATTACGCTATCATTTGGTGGTGGTGTGGTGAAGTATGCCCAATCCAACCCTTGTTCATCTTGATCAGAGTCAGCCTGTCAGCATTTTCAGTTGACAGGCCAGTGCGTTTATCAGTAATAATTCCACCTGCGGCACTAAAAACGTGCTCTGACAAAACACTAGCGGCAGGGCAGGCCAGGACTTCCAAGGTGTAGAGAGCCAATTCCTGCCACATGTCCAGCTTGGATACCCAATAATTATAAGGCAGAGAGGAATCTAGGGGCACTTTTGTACGATCGGCAAGGTACTCCCTCAGCATCTTAGCAAACTTTGCAGTCCTTGTGACACTACCCCGCACCTCAGGGCCTGTGCTACGGGAGGTCCTGAGAAAACTGTCCCAGATCTTTGAGAGTGTTCCCCTACCTCTGCTGGATTGGACTTGTGCCTCTCTTGGCCGGACGCCTTGGTTGTCCACCGAATCGTGACCTCTGCCGCTAGGGAATTTTTTAACTACCGTATACACTCGTGTATAAGCCGACCCGTGTATAAGCCAACCCCCCTACTTTTGCCCCCAAAAGCTGGGAAAAGTTATTGACTCGCGTATAAGCCTAGGGTATGAAATGCAGCAGACCCCCATCCTATTATATAGCCCCCCGTCACTGGTATATAACGCCCCTCAGCAATGGTATACAGGCCCCTCAGCAGTGGTATTATACAGGCACCTCAGCAGTGGTATACAGCCCCCCCCTCGTATCAGGCCGCTCAGCATTGGTATACAGGCCCCTGTGCAGTGGTATACAGGCCCCTGTGCAGTGGTATACAGGCCCCCAGCAGTGGTATACAGGCCCCTTAGCAGTGGTATACAGGCCCCTTAGCAGTGGTATACAGGCCCCTTAGCAGTGGTATACAGGCCCCTTAGCAGTTGTATACAGGCCCCTTAGCAGTGGTATACAGGCCCCTTAGCAGTTGTATACAGGCCCCTTAGCAGTAGTATACAGGCCCCTTAGCAGTGGTATAGAGGCCCCTTAGCAGTATTTACAGGCCCCTTAGCAGTGGTATACAGACCCCTTAGCAGTTGTATACCGGCCCCTTAGCAGTGGTATACAGGCCCCTTAGCAGTTGTATACAGGCCCCTTAGCAGTGGTATGCGCACCCCCTCACAGGTTACTGCCCCCCATGCTGCCGCACACCTTAAAATAACAAAGCATTTATTCTCACCCTCCGTTGCTCTGTCACAGCTGCGTCCTCCGGTCCCTGCTTCTTCCTGCTTTCACCGGCTTCTTGTGACCGGCGCCAGCAGATGACATCAGATGACGTCATCTGCTGGCGCCGGTCACAAGAAGCCGGCGAAAGCAGGAAGAAGCAGGGACCGGAGGACGCAACTGTGAAAGAACAACGGAGGGTGAGAATAAATGCTTTGTTATTTCAAGGTGTGTGGCAGCATGGGGGGCAGTAACCTGTGGGGGGGGGGCGCATACACAGTCAATGTAATATGCACCGCTCCCCCTGCCGCTGATGGACAGGGGGATGCAGTGCATATTGCATTGCACTAATGAGCGGCCGCTCACTGTACAGCCTCCCCTGCCTCCTCCAGCCCCCGGACACCGCCCCCCCACACTCAGCCATATACTGACTCAAGTATAAGCTGAGGGGGGCATTTTTCAGCACAATTTTTGTGCTGAAAAACTCGGCTTATACTCGAGTACATACAGTAATTCCGCGACTATGGCATTCTGGTACTGCAGCATTTTTGTAGACCTCTCCGCCTCGGGAATAAGAGAAATAAAGTTCTCCTTGTAACGTGGGTCTAAAAGTGGCACCAACCAGTAATGAGTGTCCGCCAAGATGTTGATAACGCAAGGGTCACGAGACAGGCAGCGTAACATAAAGTCAGTCTTGTGCGCCAGACTGTTAACAGGCAAGACTTCAGGGTCCTCACCAACAGCATGACTGGCCACGCTGGCCTCATCCTCCTCCTCTCCCCTGTCCTCTGGCCATCCACGCTGAACCGATGGTATGACGGTTGTGCATGTATTACCATCAATTCTGCATGAAAGTAGCTCTATTTCTTCATCCTCCTTCTCCTCGTCATAGTCCACCAATGCACATTGGGATGAGATGAGGCTGGGCTGTGTGTAATCACCCAGTACGGTTTCTTGCTCCAACTCATCGTGCTCCGCCTGCAATGCATCGTCTTTGATTTTGAGCAGACAGCGTTTTAGAAGACAGAGAAGCGGGTTGGTGACGCTAATGATGGCGTCATCGCCGCTCACCATCTTGGTGGAGTCCCCAAAGTTTTGGAGGACGGTAGATATATCGGACATCCATGTCCACTCCTGAGGTCTTATGTGTGGAGTTTGAACTGTATACCGACGGCCTAGTTGATGCTGGTACTTAACAACTGCCCTCTTCTGCTCACAAATCCTGACCAACATGTGCAGTATGGAATTCCAACGCGTGGGGACATCACACACCAGTCTGTGAGCTAGAAGCTGCAAACTCCACTGAAAGCCGGCAAGGGCGACAGAAGCAGTAGGTGACTTTCTAAAATGGGCACACAGGCGGCGTACTTTGACGAGCAGATCCAACAGCTCCGGGTAGGATTTAATAAACCGCTGAATCACGAGGTTGAGCACATAGGCCACGCATGGAACATGTGTCAGCTGGCCTCGTCTCAAAGCCGCCACCAGGTTCCGGCCATTGTCACACATGACCATGCCTGGCTGTGGGTTCAGCGGTGTGAGCCAGTGATCTGCCTGCTGTTTCAGAGCTGTCCACAACTCTTCAGCAGTGTGGGGTTTGTCACCTACACATATTAGCTTCAGCACAGCCTGTTGACGCTTAGCCGAGGCAGTGCTGCAGTGCTTCCAGCTTGGGACTGGTGTGGAGGGTGATGTGGAGGAGGAGGATGCTGAGGAGCATGACGTTCTGGAGCTGTACACTGTGGGTGAAACCCTGACTGAGTTAGGGCCTGCAATCCCTAGTGTCGGAAGGACATGTTCCGTCCCAAGCTCAGACTGGGTCCCGGCTTCCAGAATATTAACCCAGTGTGCCGTCAGCGAGATGTACCGGCCCTGCCCACAGCACTTGTCCATGTGTCCGTGATTAGGTGGACTTTGCCTGAAACTGCGTTGTTAAGGGCACGTCTGATTATTTGTGACATGTGCTTATGTAATGCGAGGACGGCACACTGGGAGAAATAGTGGTGGCTGGGGACCGAGTAACGTGGGACAGCCGCCACCATCAGGTCGCGGAATGCTTCCTTCTTCACCAGCCTAAAAGGCAACATTTCCAGCGCAAGCAGTCACGAAATGTGTGCATTTAGAACTGTGGCATGTGGGGCATTGGCAGCGTATTTGTGCCTGCGTTCCAAAGATTGGTGTATGGATAACTGAATGCTGCGCTGGGACAAGGACGTGGTTGATGATGGTGCTATTTCTGCTTGTGCAACTACAGGTGAAGGACAGGAGGCATCTTCGCATGCAGTATGGACAGGGGATTGTCTTGCACGCAAAACAGTGGAAGACGCAGCGGTGTCACCCACAGCCACTGCTCCTGGACTCTGCTGTACATCCCACAAAGTCGAGTGCTTTGCAGACATGTGCCTGATCATGCTGGTGGTGGTCAGGCTGCTAGTTTTCTGGTCGTCACAATGGGAGACCCAGACAATGGGGTTTAGGGCTCTGCCCTCCGGAGGTCACACTAGGTACTACAAGTTTGTAGACACCGCCTCCTCCGCTTATAAACCCCCACCGTAGGAGACATCCTCAGTTTTAAACTTAGTGTGCTCGGAGGATCACGCTTTGCTTGCACTTCACTGCATTCTCACAGCTTACGTGATGGCGTATGAAGACAAGGTAAAATGGTCCCGCTCGGGACCCCCGACAGCCTCCCCGCTCACCCTCTGCGGAACACGCTGGTGGAGGTACCGGAGGGCTTTTAGCCTGGACACTTCAGTGTTCTCCCGGTACGCTGTCGCGCTCTTTCCTTTCCATCCCTCCATGGAGGCTCTGGTAAGGGGGAGCCTGGAGCCTTGCACAGCTCCGCTCCGTCCGAGGCCTCCCTAAATGGTGCTTACAGACCGGACGGAGCCAGCCCAGTCCGAGGCCTCCCTAAATGGTGCTTACACTCCGGACTGGTGCTGTACCCCCGTCCGAGGCCTCCCTAAAGGTGCTTACAGACCGGACCGGCACTGAGGCACCTGGTGTGTCTCCTGTGTGCCTGGGGGTGGTGTCTGTCACTGTGGTGTCATGACACTCAGACCGCGCGGTTACCCTCGGGTCCGCGGTTCTGGCGGTGACCCTGTGCTGGGGTCTCCCTGGCTGACCGCCCTGTGTCTCACAGGGGCTGAGGCTGTAGACTGCGGGTGTTTTGTGTGTACATGCAGTCTGAGTGTGTGTGTGGTGATATTCACACTCTTTTCCCGCGCTGCGGGCTCCGGCACCTCCATTGCTGAGGCAGCCTGGAGGAGGAGGAGGCAGCCCTTGTGGTGACATCACCGCTGGGCGTGTTGTGTGTTCTTCCCGCGTGTTCCAGGCTCCGCCCACATCTTCACTGTCGGCGGCCATCTTCTCCCTCACTTCCCGGCTGGGATCTGACGGCAGCGCGTGTCTGCACTTACAAGGGAGACCGGAACTCGCGGAGGTCACACACACACACCGCTTCCTCCTACCGCTTTACTGCGGTCGGTAAGCCACCGGGATTCCCGGTTTGTTTGTGAACTTTGGCTTATATTCCCCTCACTGTGGAGATGTCCTCAGTTGGGAAGCATGCTGCTAAGGCGGCGGTGGTCTCCATTGCCTGTATTACATGCAACGGGACACTGGTGGAGGGGTCCTGCAATAACTGCGGACGCCCAGAGGCCCGGTCTGCTACTACTGAGTCTGCAAATCCGGGATTATACCCTGAGGTTCAGGTGATCCCAGGGCCATGGGAAACGCAGAATAAGATCAATGAATCTCTGCTGTCCCAGATGTCCTCCATGTCGCAAACCCTGGAGGCACTGCATAGGAGACTGGAGAACCCAGCTACTCCTCCTAGTTACCCCCGGGTGTCTCTTACTTCTGCTGTAAGACCCCCTAAGCGAGCTCGTGAGGCTTCTCCTGAGCTCCAGACTCTCTCTGAGGAGGAGCGTTCCTCTGATGGTGAGGAAGATGATGGGGGTTCTACTCTCGGGTCTATGTCTGAACCTCCAGATGGGGTGGAGGATCTGGTGTCCTCCATCAATGAGACATTGCGTCTTGTCACTCCTCCTGAGGAGGTGACTGTACACCCCAAGGAGGTCTATCAATGGCTGCGGCCAGAGGCTAGACCAAGTGGCTCTTTCATGGACCACACTAATTTCGGAAGGGTGATTAAAGCTCCCAGGTTGCATCCTGGGCGGCGTTATGTCCGTAAAACTAAGGACAATCGCTTTCCCTTTCCCCAGGAGGCGCTCCAGGAATGGTCGCAGTCTCCCAAGGTGGATGCTTCCATTTCTGCCTCTGATAGCTCCTCATTGAAGGATGCTACTGATAGACAGGTCGAGCAACTCGCCAAGTCTTCCTATGAGGCTGTGGGGTCTTCGTTTGCCCCTAATTTTGCCGCAGTCTGGACCCTACAAGCGATCACTATCTGTTTGGATGGTATCACTGATCTAGCTAGGTCCAGTCCAGAGGTCCTGGCGCTCACTGAGAGAGCAAGGGCCTATGCGGACTATGCCAGGACGGCATCTTTGGAAACTGCCACTCGCTCTGCTGTGGCCTCGGCCAATGCAATTGCGATCCGCAGGCTGTTGTGGCTGCGTCTTTGGGACTCAGATGCCACATCTAAGAAGATTTTACAAAATCTTCCGTTCGCTGGTGACAGGCTGTTTGGCACCGAACTGGACAAATTGATAAAGGATTCTGCTGAGTCTAAGATCCCGCAGAATAAGCCTAAGCCACGGTACACCGTGAAAAGGAACCCTAAGCAGTGGTCCTTTCGCTCCGGTTCACAGTCATCAACGACGTCCACTCGCTCAGACCGAGGGGGCAAGCCTGCTACTCAGTGGCGTTCCAAGAGTCGTCAGAAGAAGCCGGCGGGGGCAGCGGCTGCCACCCCCAAGCCCGCCTCGACATGACTCGCTCTCTCATCCTGCCTCCCCACAGGTGGGGGGCCGCCTGTCTTGCTTTCAGGACAAGTGGCTTCTTCACATTCAAGATCAGTGGGTTCGAGACGTGATCTCGCGAGGGTACAGGATAGAGCTTACGTCAAAACCGATATCCCGATTCCATCGGTCGGTTCCATCTCCAGAAAAGGCTCAGGCTTTTCACCTGGTGTTGGAGGGGCTCCGCAGAGACGGAGTGGTGGTCCCTGTGCCCACGGAAGAGAGGTTCAGGGGTTTTTACTCCAACCTCTTTATTGTCCCAAAGAAGGACGGCTCCTTTCGCCCGGTTTTGGACCTCAAGTTGTTCAACCGTCACGTGTTGGTTCGGAAGTTCCGCATGGAATCCCTGCGCTCAGTGATCGCGGCTGTGTCACAGGGAGACTTCCTAGCGTCCATCGATATCAGGGACGCTTACCTTCACGTTCCCATTGCACCAGCTCATCAGCGCTGGTTGAGATTCGCAGTGGGGGAAGAGCACTTCCAATTTGTGGCACTGCCATTCGGGCTAGCCTCGGCACCACGGGTGTTCACAAAGGTGATGGCCTCCATGATGGCTCTCCTGCATGCGCAGGGACACGCCGTCATACCCTATTTGGACGACCTGTTGGTCAGGGCGCCATCGGAAGACCTTTGTCGGGTGAGCCTGGAGGTGACCATGAAGTCTCTGGAACGGTTCGGGTGGCTTATCAACATTCAAAAGTCGACCCTGGTTCCGACCCAGTCATTGACATATCTGGGCATGGACTTCCACACGGACTCGGCCCTGGTGTCCCTACCTCAAGCCAAGCAGCTTGCGATCCAATCAGGAGTGCAGAATGTCCTCCTGTCGCCACAGTCATCCCTACGGGTATTGATGAGACTGGTGGGTCGCATGGTAGCGGCGATAGAGGCGGTGCCGTTCGCACAGTTTCGCCTCCGTCCTCTCCAGCTGGAGATTCTTCGCAGATGGGACAAGAGGACGATCTCTCTGAATCGGCTGGTGACGCTGTCACAACCAACCAGGGACTCTCTACAGTGGTGGCTCCAGCCACATCACCTGTCACGGGGCCGGTCCTTCCTAAAACCGTCATGGTTAGTGGTGACCACAGACGCCAGTCTGAAGGGCTGGGGTGCGGTGTTCTTGCACCACAGGGCTCAAGGCCTCTGGACTCAGTCGGAGTCGGCGTTGCAGATCAACGTGCTGGAGATCAAGGCGGTTTTTCTGGCGCTACTGGCGTTTCAGAAATTCCTGTCAGGACAACCCATTCGGGTACAGTCCGACAATGCGACGGCCGTCGCCTACATAAATCATCAGGGAGGGACCAGAAGTGCTCAGGCCCTCGCCGAAGTCCACCGCATTCTACTCTGGGTGGAGGAAAACGGCTGCCTGATCTCCGCAGTTCACATCCCAGGGGTCGAGAACTGGGAGGCCGACTATCTGAGCCGACAGGGGATAGACGCCGGAGAGTGGTCCCTACATCCAGACGTCTTCCGGGACATCTGCAGCAGATGGGGCACTCCGGACGTGGATCTGATGGCCTCACGGCTGAATCATCAGGTGCCCCAATACATGGCGAGATCTTGGGATCCCCAGTCTCTGGGGGCGGATGCCCTGATCCTGAGCTGGTCCAGCTTTCAGCGGCCATATGTGTTTCCGCCTCTGGCTCTGATTCCCAGGGTCCTGTGGAAGATCAGGACAGAATGCAGAGTGGCCATTCTAGTGGCTCCAGATTGGCCCAGGAGGTCTTGGTACCCGGACCTGTGGCAACTGTCAGGCGGACACCGGTGGGCTCTTCCAGAACGCGCAGATCTACTCGCGCAAGGCCCGTTCTTCCATCTCAATTCCAGGGCCCTCAGATTGACTGCATGGCTCTTGAGGCCTGGCTGCTAACATCCAGAGGTTTCTCCCCTACAGTGGTTGCCACTATGAATCGGGCGAGGAAACCTGTTTCCAGGAAGATATACCACAGAACGTGGAAAATCTTTTTTACCTGGTGTGCCTCTGGTGGCCGCTCACCGTGGCCTTTGTCTATCCCGACATTGTTGGCCTTCCTACAGTCGGGGTTGGAGTTGGGATTATCCCTTGGCTCTCTGAAAGGTCAAGTCTCAGCACTTTCAGTGCTGTTTGACAGGCGCTTGGCGCTCCTCCCGAAGGTACGTCAATTTCTGCAGGGGGTGTCTCGGGTGGTTCCGCCCTATAGACGACCCCTCGATCCTTGGGACCTCAACATGGTCCTGGCGACACTGCAGAAACCGCCGTTTGAGCCACTGAGAGAAGTCTCTCTCTCTCGTCTGTCCCAGAAGGTGGTCTTTCTGGTGGCGATTACGTCTCTGAGACGGGTCTCAGAATTGGCTGCACTTTCGTGCAAGTCTCCTTTTCTGGTGGTTCACCAAGACAAGGTGGTGTTGCGCCCACGGCCTGAATTTCTGCCGAAGGTGGTTTCAACGTTTCACCTAAACCAGGAGATTGTTCTCCCATCATTTTGCCCCGCTCCCGTTCATCAGGTTGAGCGCGACCTCCATACTCTGGATCTCGTGAGAGCTGTACGCATTTATGTGTCCAGGACCGCCTCCTTTAGGAGTTCGGATTCTTTATTTGTCCTCACGATGGGTCGCTGTAAAGGGGCCGCGGCTTCGAAGTCGACCTTGGCCAGATGGATCAAGGCTCCCATTCAGGAGGCATACCGATCTTCTGGTTTGCCTCTCCCGGTGGGTTTGAAGGCACACTCTACGAGAGCTGTAGGTGCCTCCTGGGCCTTGCGACATCGAGCTTCTGCTCTACAGGTGTGTCAGGCGGCCACTTGGTCCAGCCTGCACACTTTCTCTAAGCACTATATGGTGCATGCCCATGCCTCTGCGGATGCGAGTTTGGGCAGGCGGGTTCTCCAGGCGGCGGTTGCCCACCTTTAGAGGGAACCATGTGTTATCCGTCTTGTTGAGGAACTCTTCCCGCCCTGGGGTATTGCTTTAGGACATCCCCATTGTCTGGGTCTCCCATTGTGACGACCAGAAAAAAGAGAATTTTGTTTACGTACCGTAAATTCTTTTTTCTTTAGTCATCAAGTGGAGACCCAGCACCCACCCAGTTGTTCCGTTGCATATTTTGCACTTGTTCTGTTCTCTGTTGAGACAGTGTTTGCCGGGTTGTTGAACCGTCTGTGCACGGCATTCTTCCCGATGTTTCGGGTGTGGTTTAATTTCTCCTCGCAGCTTATGGACTAAACTGAGGATGTCTCCTACGGTGGGGGTTTATAAGCGGAGGAGGCGGTGTCTACAAACTTGTAGTACCTAGTGTGACCTCCGGAGGGCAGAGCCCTAAACCCCATTGTCTGGGTCTCCCATTGATGACTAAAGAAAAAAGAATTTACGGTACGTAAACAAAATTCTCTTTTTTGCTACCTCCTGCTGATGCTGACATGGCAGGTGTTGCAAATGGCCATTTTGGAATTATTTGCAGATACCTCTAAAAACAGCCAGACTCGGGAAGACCTAACAGTTGTACTGGCAACTTCTGTCGTGTTGTTGTTCCGGGGAACGGTTGCCTGCCTTCTGCCTGCGGACACCACCCTGCTTCTTCCGGCCTGTTGTGATGCTACGCCTAACTCCCCCTGTGCACTGCTGTCCTAGCTCTGCATTTTCGTACCCCTGCTGATACTGGCATGGCAGGTGTTGCAAATGGCCTTTTTAGAGTCATCTGGAGCCAACTTAAATAACTCCCAGACTCGGGAAGACTTAACATTTGCACCGGCACCTTGAGTCGTGTTGTTGTTCCGGGGAAAGGTTGCCTGCCTTCTGCCTGCGGACACGACCCTGCTTCGTACTGCCTGTTGGGATGATACGCCTCCCTCCCCCTGTGCACTGCTGGCCTCGCTCTGCATATCCTCCTGCCATGTTGGGTCAGCTACTGGATCATCCACCACGTCGTCTTCCTCGTCCGCACCCTGATCCTCCTCCTGACTTCCTTTCAATTGTGTCTCATCATCGTCCACCCCTCGTTGAGACACCTTCCCACCGTTGCCTTTGTGAGACCGTGGTTGCTCAAATATTTGTGCATTGGTACATACGGTCATCATGACCCACTTCAACTGGAGCTGGCGAGAGGCCAGAATCTAAGAATGGATAAGTGAACAACTCTTCAGAGTGTCCAAGTGTGGGATCAGTTATATCCGGGGTCGGGCACTTGGCATGGTGGGAGGAAGGAGGATCAGGGTGTGGAATGTGTGGTCCAGTCTCACGGCTACTGACACTCAACCATGTGGAAGACAGGGTATTTGTGGTGGTGCCAAACTGACTGGAAGCATTATCTGCTATCCAACTAACAACCTGTTGACACTGGTCTTGGTTTAATAGTGGTGTACTGCTGCGGTCCCCTAGAAATTGGGACAGGAAGGTCGAGTGAGATTATGTGGGCATTTGTCGTGGTGCAAGTTGAGCTTGCACACGGCCTCGGCCTCTGCCTGCACCACCATCACGTACAGTTCCTTGTCCCTTGCCACCGGCCTTGCGCATTTTCAATGTTGTGCCTCCTGTATACAGCTAAATGAAGGCGTCCAAAAGATGGTTTTTAGCTGCACACTGAGATTACAGACTAGAGCGGTTTAATCCCGGCAGCTGGAACGGTCAGACACAAACGCTGACGCGTATATAGTTGTGACGACCATCCACTGTGAGGCCGAGCTGCTGGTAGGCAGCACCCCGAGAAACCCCGAGACCCTTAACCCCTATACAGGGATCTGGAATTACAGCGGAGCCCAGGGGGTAGCTGCCTATATGAGCAACAGAGCCGGGGAGGTCGCCAGGGAAAATCAAGACCCGAAAAACGAAGTCAGAAGTCCGAGTCAAAACCGAGAGGGCAGCGAAGGTACAAAATCGTCAGGCAGTAGCAGAGTCTAAAATCCAGGCAAAGGTCAAGGGCAAAACCAAGAGGGCAGCTGAGGTACAAAATCAATAGGCAGAGGCAGAGTCAGTAATCCAGGCAAAGTCAGACACGAAACTAAACACGCACTATCACTGGGGAACCAAAACTATATCTGGCGGCCTGCAAGACAGGCTCCAATGTATTTGAAGGGCGCGGTTACCTCCCATAGGCCGGAGCTCACAGCCCGATGACCTCATCCGGACCGCCCCTAGATCCAGGCCAGATGGAGATGCACGACTGGCTCCACCCACGCCACCTCTGACAGAAGAACGCAGGCTGCGCCTAACGGACACCTCTGCAGGGCCCGCTCCTCTGCGACCAACACCACCCAGAGGGGAAACACAGCGGCGCTCAGCGACGGAGGCAGACGTCGCGGGAGCAGTTCCATATGAGGACAAGGCCCTCCTGTCACCGGCGCCACCAGCCGAAGGAATCCGGCTCCTCCCAGCGGCCGAGGCAGGAACACCAGCCACCGAGTCCAATGGCGATGTGACAAAAGTGTTTTGGCGTATACTACTTGGAGCTACAAGCCACTCCTGCCTCACTAAGATGGTAAATGTATGCAGACAAGAGTTGATGTTTAGCTGCTCACTGAGATTACAGATTAGAGCAGTTTAATCCCCGCAGCTGGAACGGTCAGACACAAACGCTGACGAGTATACAGTGTTTTGGTGTATACTAATTGGAGCTAACCCCTTACTGTCTATAGAGAGCTAAATTAATCCTTAAAAAGACTGTTTTGGAGATTTCCAGCCTGTCCACCAGCCCCAGATGTGATGCAGGCTGGTATACTAGCACAAGAAGTTTGCTATATACCCTGCCTCCCTGCCTGCCTGTATACAGCTGTATTAGTCCTCAGAAGGACTGTTGTGGTATTAGATTAGCAGCCCTGCGCCTACACTAGCTGAAAGGCCACAAATCTGTCCCTGAATCAGCAGCAGCTCTCCTTACACTGACTGTCTGTGGAGCAGAGTGACGAGCACAGCGCGGTCAGGTCATATAAAGAGTTGATCACGCTGTGCAGCCAGCCAATCACTGTAATGCCACAACCAACATGGCTGTGGCATTACAGTGTCTGTCAGCCAATCTCTGCATGTGGGCTGGCTCTGTAAAGAGTGCCAACATGCAGTGAGGTGGACCCCGAGCATAGCAAGAGTATCGCAAGATTACTCGGTACTCCCCAAGTATCCCGAGTACCGTGATATTCGTGCGAGTACCGAGTAGTGACAAGCATACTCGCTCATCCCTATTTAGCATCTCTGATAAAGAGCTCTCAAACATGGTGGGATACTGAAGATAAAAAGTCATGGGTATCCATGGAAGAATTAAATATCTCAGGAAGTTTTTTTTTAAATCTTTAATAATGTCGTATTTGACTAACTGTGAAACGCGTCTACCAATGGAAGCAACTGTAAAGGCATCAGTACAAGCTTGGAAAGAGTTGGCAAAGAGATCAAAGCAAATATTTAAAATTATTGAGCCCACACATATTCCAGTAGCCATGTTAAGAGTCCTCTCCCCGGGGTTGAGTCTCTCCTTATTGAAGTATAGCGAGATTTTGGTTATGTCTGACATCTTAGACAAAGGCACATTAATACCCTTTACTACTCTCAGGAATAAATTTAACATACCAGAATTTGAGAGAGAAACTTGGAGGAAGATTGAGGTTTCCCTAAAAAAAGGAGGAATTGATTTCTATCTCCCCAGTAACGTGGTGGATCTGTTAAAGTATCCAAATAAAGACGTCATTTGGAAAAGTAATACAATTTATTAAATTATTAACAGAGATAAATTAACGCTGAATCTCCAATATATAAAATCTTGGGAGAAAGACTTCAAATTGGGTACAGAATTAGACAATCCAAACTTTATTGACACTTTGGAGTTAATGCACTCTTATGCACTGCACTGATAGACACCCAATTTAAAATGTGTACAAAATGGTACTTCACTCCCTCTAAACTGCACTTGATTGACGCAAAGAAAGACGGTACCTGTTGGAGGGACTATTGGTTCACTCATGTCTTTTGATCATGCCCACATTTAATACAGTTTTGGTCGGAATTTCAAAAATTAACAAAATTCATCACGGGACTGGATCTGCACTTAACAGCTGAATTAAGGCTGGAGTCACATTTGGCTAGGCAATTGTGTTCACCGCATCCAGATCCGGGTGCGGTGAACGCAATTGCCTTTACACACATTTTTAAGGAAAAATGTGTGCAGGGATGAACAAAGTGTTAACTGTGTTTTAAAGCATTAATTATTAATATTACTTGTGGGCAACATGTCTCTAGGGGGTGCCCACCCCCCCTAGAGACATGCTGTCCACTCCTGTGGGCATGTCAGGGGTTAATAACCCATTTACAGTAAGCCGGCTATTGTCGGCTTTGTACAATTTGATCAATGAAGCCGCGGCTCCTGACAGTTGCGCAGATACTGTACGTAATGTTAAAGGATAACATCTGGAAAGAGACGTGTAGAGGACTGGAGCCAGTCGAAGCTCGTCCTGGGACAGAAGGAGAGAGAGAAAGAACACGGGTGCTCCAGAATGCAGAAGGGATCCCAGGGAATTGGGTAGTGAGCGATCCACCCTGGGACACCTGCATCCACAGTGATTGTAACTGTGTGGAGGGACCAGGCCGCAGAAGGGGACTCAAGCCCCAGACAAGTGGAGAACAACTAGGCTCAGCTAGCAACTAGGCTGCGGTGCTTCCAAGGTGTTGCATGCCGACACCGCGCACATCTGAAAAGGTGGCCACATAGGGTTCAGGGACAGATTACGCAGTAACCCTAGGAGGGACCTGCGGTCACTGGCTCAGAACACTGTATGAGCGAGGCGTTGGGCAGGATGGCGAAGCAAGCGCAGAAGAAGAGTCGATCATGAAATGACATTAGAAAGGGGTACCGGTTAGTGCCACCGCCTTACTCAGAAGTTAGCTGGATCCCCTCTACTTCATCTCCAAGGACTCAGTGATCCGTGGATTGTTACAACGGTGATAACTGCTTTAACTGGAACAACTAAGCTGTGAGTAAACATCTTGAGACTGCACCATGCTGTGTCTGAGACTTTCTTGCTGTACCCATGCGTTGAAACACCAGTACCAATTCACTAATAACATCTGCTGCCCTGAGGGAGGGCTTACCATCAAGCTGCCGTATTACCAACCTCCTCAGAGGAACTGTAGCTTAGTGGCGGCCCTTATTAGCTGCAACCTGTGGGTGGCGTCACGTAAACAAGTATCCCCAAGTCTGGTATCCCTACCCTCAGAAGTACTTTCCCTAAAGCTCCAATCCCTGAAACAAAGCTCCTCGATCAGCCTCCCTGTGAATCAACCGCCACGGGCCGGGTCACGCTGCTGTGACATCCCCAGCGAACGACACAGAGCCAGGGCCCGGTTCTGAGTACCCCACAGGGCAAGTCATTTATGCTATATTATTTTTGGTGGCTTTTCATGTTGCATTGTCGAAGATCCCTGTTTAACTCACAATAGTAAAAATATCCATATTCTCTGAAACTGTTTGGTCTCATTTCTAATCTGTGAACTGCTGTACCCTGACATATTCTTGGCATTCGACTTACAACTGGACCAGAAAAACAGTCATCTTTTGGAGGCCTAAAACTCAGTTTAAATCTATGCCGTAAGCCTAAATCTGCAGTAACATCCATAGCTTTTTTTTTGTGTAGTCAATGTACATTTGCCTGTGCATGACCTATATTTGGTTTGTCCATAGAGAGCTTTTATACAGTGCTGCTTACTATTATTGGTGCCCCTTTATTTTTTTCATAGACTGTACAATATCTTAAGAAAGAAAAGGAAATGTACCAAAGTTATATCCTTGATAATGATGGGAGTGCTGGTGTGTCACGGTCCGCGCTGCTGTGGTATGAAAAACTCACCAAAGAGACAGCAGTTATTCCATCCTTTTATTTCCTCCTCTTTCCTACGCGTTTCAGCGCCACACCCGGCGCCTTCCTCAGGGACATGTCCCTGAGGAAGGCGCCGGGTGTGGCGCTGAAACGCGTAGGAAAGAGGAGGAAATAAAAGGATGGAATAACTGCTGTCTCTTTGGTGAGTTTTTCATACCACAGCAGCGCGGACCGTGACACACCAGCACTCCCATCATTATCTTGGATTCAAACCACTGTTCAGTGGTCGGTGGAGGTCCTGCAGCAGCTGGAACACTGATTCCAAAACGCCTTCAGACCAGTTGTGGGGATCACAACTGGACCAGGTGAGCAGCTTCACAGCACCACCACCTCACATAAGTGTCACCAGTGATAGGGCACTATTGTGCCTCTTGTCCCCCTCCCTATTTTCTTTTCAAAGTTATATCCTTAGATTTTTTTAATCAGCTGTCCAAAGTAATACAACAATTAAACATTGTCAACTTACATGTTGTAATTTCAAAGAAGAAACAGCATGTGCAGCAATAAAGGCCCCAATAAATACTTGGTTGCACACCCTTTTGCATTAATGACAGCCTCCAAACATTTCTTGTAGCCATCTGTAAGTTTTTGTACTTCTTCTCAGCTGGTATTTTCTCCCACTCTTCCTCTACAGTTTGTTCAAGATTTTGAATGTTTGCAGGTTTCTTTTTTCCTATTGGCAGATTTCAGCTCAATGAGATTGAGGTCAGGACTCATTGCTGACATTTTAAAACATTTCATTTTTTCTTTTCCAAATGTTCCTGTGTACTTTTGGAAGTGTGCTTTGGGTCATTGTCTTGCTGGAGGAGCCATGAGCTTTGACTCAATCCAAGTTTTCTTACAGAGTAGGATATTTTGCTCTAAAATCTCTTGATAATTCTTTGATTTCATGATTCCTGTGATACGGTCAAGGCCTCCAGTACCAGACACAGCAAAGCAACCCCACAGCATTATGGATCCTCCATCATGCTTATCTGTTGGTAGTGCATTTTTTTCTTTATAAGATTCATTGCGCCATCTGGAAACAAATTGTTGCTTTGCATTGCCAAAATATCTATTCTTGTTCATCATCCACAGAACATTTTCCCAGAAGGATTGTGGTTTGTCAAGGAACTCTTTGGCAAAGATCAGTGGTTCCTTTTTATGTCTTTTCTTCATCAATGGTTTCTTCCTTGCCCTTCGCCCATAAAGCTCTGCTTGGTTAAGTGTGCAAACTATGGTACTTGTTGAAACTATGACCCCAGACTGTTCCAGATCTTTGGATGTTTGACGTGGTGTTTTATCTACCATAGACACCAACCTTCGAAGACATCACTTGTCAATTTTGCTCTTTCTCCCACATCCAGGCAGGTTTTGACGATTCCATTATTTGCAAACTCCTTAATAACATTGCGCACTGTTGACACTGGCTTTATACCCTTTAGAAGTCTTGTGTTTGCTAATAATAGCAGTTCTGGTGTCCTCAGACAGTTTCTCTGTCTTCACCATTGTGACAAATGCAACAGGGCCTAACTTGTGGCTTTTTAAAACACTGACATCATTATTTATTGGCCAATTCATGTCACATGGGCAATGAAAATTTTGTCTCAGGTGTTTCTTATTTGTGATTTACCACAGGTGAGTCAATATGTGTTACCATAATGATTAAATGTAAAGGGTGCCAATACCAGTGCCACAGCAAGCTTTAGGTTTTTATATTTTACCTCCCATTGTTTTTTAATTTTAAATTGTTGTTTATCATTTGCTCTTTTGTATTTAACATGAGCCTCTCTACAAAAAATCTCTTTCACTTGATTCTTTTTTTTAGGAGATATTCCACATTATGTAATTAAATTTCATGGGTGCTAATAATGATGAGCAGGACTGTATATACAGACGATGCTCCCATCCTCATATAGGAAAAAAAGTAATTTACCAGATAAAAGTTGAACAAAGGATTTTATGTCTTCCCACAGAAAAGAGAGGAAAGAGAGGAAAGAAAAGAGGAATGTTTCACCAAGCTCCCCCATAAATCACATTGCTGTTGTTATTGTCAGAGCAGCAGTAGCAGGACTGAAGTTGGCAGCGTTACCTAATGAAGCCAGTTCCAACACTGGGCACAACCATATATTTACTCTAGACTCACATCCAGACCTTCAACAATGAAGGAAAGTAAATGAGAAAATGTCGAATAATTTAAATCCTTCTATTGGATCAAGTCCTTTATGCGATACACAAGGGAGCGTGTTTATACGCAGCAGGCCCCAACATGGCCATTCTTCTCCTAACTCCCATTTTCTTCCTCTAATCACACACTAATCCTTTTCTCCTCTAATCTCCTCTCTTCAGAATTAATGTCTGATAAAAAAAAGAGTGACTGGTAACAAAGTAAATCTTCATTCTACTCCCACCTAGTAGGGGCAAAGGGTAGTTCAAGACTAGAAAAAAATCACTAAAATACTGAGATCGAGCATAACAACTGCAAAACTGAACTAAGACTATGGAAAAAAGTGGTGTTGTTTCAAGAAAATAGTAACCATGTTTTTCTCATTTCAGGGCATTCCAATTATATCTGCAGGTCAATACTGCGATGCCTGAGCGCACATGATGCAATTCTGATGCTGGAAAGCATTAGCTGTGATCATATCTTCAACACACTACTATTCCATAAAGAGTGATGAGAATAATGTGTAGTAAAGGTATTAAAAAAGCACCACACGTAACTAATCCAGCACCTGAATTTGAAGATACAACTTATATGATGTATACACTTATGGCTGAAAGAGTTGTCACCCTTGTTCCAGAACATGAAGTATTTCTCCCAGAAAGTTATTCCATTATACATGTTTTTGTCTCTCACAGAGAAAAAAAATAGGCATATTGAACATAATTTCACTCAAAACCCCAACAGTGACTGAAAAATACTACATACAAGAGGGAAATGCCACCACAGCATTACCAGACCACATATTACCACCACAGTGGCTAACTAATACCACTCACAAGGGACCACCAAAACACCATGACCAGACCACATTTTATCACAACATTGTGGCTGAATAATACCACGTACAAGAGAAAAATACCACAATACCATAACCAGACCACATATTACCACTACAAGTGATGGAATAATGCAATACTGATAATGATTAGAAACCAAAATACTAATAACACTAATACTACCAACATTATACACAGTATCTTTATGTAGATTGTAGTGTACAGGTAACACTATAATCAACTGTGACATTATATACTGGGTCTCTATAAATAGTGTCAGGGTTCAGCTAAATGGAATCAACAAGAATGAAATAGACAAGCTCTAGTGACACCTATTTAAAGTATCAATCCTAAAAGTCAAAATTGACTCTTTAATGAGCCTTTTTAATATGACTTAAAATTTAAGGATTCAGGTAATACATTGATCACAGGTGACATGATAAACTGGAGCTCTGTATATAGTGTATAGTCTATAGGTTACATATAGATAATTGGTGACATTATACACAAAAACTGTATATAATGGACAGGTGATAGTGATCACCAGTGACATAATACACATGGGGATCTGTATATAGTGTAACGTCTCCAGATACTACAGCGATCACCAGTGACATTATACACAGGAGCTCTGTTTAGAATGTAAGTGTACAGGTAATACAGTGATCACAGGTGACATGATAAACTGATGCTCTGTATATAGTGTATAGTCTATAGGCAAAAGTATGAAATTATGACGCTATTTTTCTACATTTTTCTTATCTTCTTTTTTCAGAAGATAAGAAAAATGTAGAAAAATGGCGTCATAATTTCATTACCACTTATAATAGTGACAAGGGACAAATTAGAACTATATTACAAAAGTACTGGCACATTTTATTACAAGATCCTCTCTTGCAGAATATAATTCCCAAAAAACCAGGTCTGACCTTAAGAAGAGGTCGAACGATAAGGAATATTGTGGCCCCCAGTAGACTTAAAAAATGTGTACCAAACAATATTCCAAAAATGAATGATCACCATCAATCATTAGGAGTCTACAGGTGTGGACACAAAAAATGCTACTGTTGCAAAAATATAAGACATGGACAAAAAACTATTGTATCAAACAGTACAGGAGAAACAATAACAATTGGAGACCGCCTAACATGTGACACTAGATTTGTTATATATGTTATCACCTGTGAATGTGGTCTCCAATATGTCGGGCGCACCACTCAAAAGGTCCGAACTCGACTTAATGGCCATAGACATAATGGAAAAATAGGATTGATGACACATGGTCTATCACGCCATTTGTCACTAACCCATGGGAAAAGATTCAAAATTCTTATAACACCAGTAGAACATATACCAAATGTCCCCAATAGAATACAGCAACTTAATAAAAAGGAAGCGTTTTGGATTTATAAAATGCAGAGTTTGTATCCAGACGGCCTCAACGACAAGTTGGAAAACATATAGACATATGAGTGATTCCTTATTTCTCTTCATTAACCAATGAGAGACATGAGGAATCTTTGATAGATTGCAAATCTGAGTAAGAATGAATAGATATCACTTCCTTGAAAAATGCTAATCAAAACAAAAGATACAATATTATTTTTCCACTTGGGAGGTTGCCCAGGATAAGAAAGAGAAGACAACCTAGGGAGATTATATTGTATATGGTCTCCTATGGGGATTGAGAGTAGGCCTGTAGAAGGAAATAGAATAGAGGACTGTCCAGCTGAAATAGACTGATCTGCTCTCACTTGTACAATATAGCAGAAGCTGGTAGAATTGGGACATTGTATTGGTAGGATCGGATCTCCTTGAATCCTACTATATATACTATAAGTACATATGAATTTGATGGTAGATCCAGTGGTTAGGATCTGAGACCACCATGGGAAATGAAGAACTAATTACTGGCACAATTTCCAAACTGTTTTTTTAGGTTTCATTTCACTTTGGGATTGTAAATTCTTTTAGTCCACATTTGATCTCCAGCAACTACAAGAGATGTCTGTGGAGCACATCTTAGGAGAAGGGCTAGCATTGAAATGGGGAATTAGCATTAACCCCCTGTGAGTTTGAGTCCGTAGACTGATTAATAAAGATAATAAAGAGAATAGGAAATATATCTACATGATAGTAAAGGGATAATAATGAGATAAATGTTTTTATATATTATTATTATTATTATTATTATTATTTTTTTCTTAAATGATATTGCAAGAGCTATCAATAACAAATAGATATATATCAAATAATAGTATATATGACATTAAAAATTCAGGAAAAATAGGATTTTAATGAACAAAAATATCAAGTATGATTTTAGCACATAACAAAGGATTTTATTAGATATTTATTAGATAAGAAGCTGTATATTTTTATTCTTTTTAACATATAATTTTAGATAATGTGAGAAGGATGAAGTAGGAAATACAAAGATGTTTTTAAACAAACGCTAATTAACAGACAGTGTATATATATGGTGTTAAATCTGTTTTGAATAAGGCAGTTCTTCCATGGAATAATAATCTGCAAAAGAAGAACATATAAATATTTGTTTTTATTAAAAAAAATGATTGTTTATGAATAAGGAAAACTATAAGAGTGGAGACTATAGTATACTATATACATACATTTTCACCTCTGAGCTAATTAACCACACACATTGAAGTGAACAGCACTTCTCCAAGAGGGTGTGACGTCTCTAAACAATTAACCCCTTCCCGACCCTTGGCCCACCGTTTGCGCCATGGAAAACAGTTCGTTCACGACCCATGGCCCAAGGGGTGGGCATGCATTGATCGGGCTCCTGCGGCGCGTGTGAGCGGGTTAACTCAGGTGTCACCGTTGCTACTGCAAGGTGACAACCTGAAGTTAACCCCACGGGGGGTGGATTAACCCCCCCCGTGCCCAGGGCCCCTCTGATCTGCAGTTTAAAACTGAAACTGCAGATCTGAGAAATCACAGCGATTCCCCCTTCCAGATCTGATTGGAGCTCTCCAATCAGATCTGGATGGGTGGACCGGCTGGTGCCCTCCCCCTACTTAGCCCCCCAGCTCCAGGAAGCATTAGGGCCCCCCCTTCCCACCTATCGGCCCCCCCCCCCGCCCCTCCGATCATCTTTTTCTGCCGGCAGCTGCAGCCCTGGTGCAGCTGCCGTCATTCCTCTGTGTGCCCCTGCCCCCTTCCTCCTCCAGCCCCTCCTGTGTCTTGTCCCCCTACCTCCAGCCCCCCTTGTGTCCAGCCTGCCCCCCCCGGTGTCCCCGCGATCCACCCGCCCTCCTCCTTCTCTAATGCAGTGTCGGCGGGCTCAGGCGCCCGCCGGTCAGCCTGCACAGCCTCCTCTCCCCCTGCTCATGCCCCCCCTTCCCCTGCTCATCCCCCCCACCTTCCCCTGCTCACTCTCCCCCCCCCCTGCCTAGCCCCCCACCTCTAGCCCCACTCACCCATTCCGGAGCAGCCCGCCGGCCTCCGATGCAGCTGCGGTGTGGCCCCTCCTCCTCTTAGCGGCTCCTCCTCATGGGTAAGTATGAATGAATGAATGAATAGATGGATGGATGTGTGCGTGCGTCCGTGGATGTGTGTTAGTGTGTCTGTGCATGTGTGCGTTTCTGGATGCGTGCGTGGATGTGCGTGAACTCCAGCGTCCGTGGATGTGTGCGTGCGTCCGAGGATGTGTGCGTGCGTCCGTGGATGTGTGTGTGCGTCCGTGGATTTGTGCGTACGTGGGTGTGTGCGTGGATGTGTGCGTGCATGGATGTGCGTGAATTCCAGCGTGCGTGGATGTGTGCGTGCGTCCGTGGATGTGTGCATGCGTGGATGTCAGCGTGCGTGGATGTCAGCGTGCATGAATGTCAGCGTGCGTGGATGTCAGCGTGCGTGGATGTGTGCGTGGATGTGTGTGTGTGGATGTGCGTATGTGGATGTGCGTGAATTCCAGCATGCGTGGATGTGTGCATGCGTCCGTGGATGTGTGCATGTGTGGATGTCAGCGTGCATGGATGTCAGGGTACGTGGATGTCAGCGTGCGTGAATGTCAGCGTGCGTGGATGTGTGTGTGCGTCTGTGGATGTGTGCGTGCGGGATGTGTGTATGTGGATATGCGTGAATTCCAGCGTGCGTGGATGTCAGCGTGCGTCCGTGGATGTGTGCATGCGTGGATGTCAGCGTGCGTGAATTTCAGCGTGCGTGGATGTGTGTGTGTGCGTCCGTGAATGAGTGCATGCGTGGATGTCAGCGTGCGTGGATGTCAGCGTGCGTGGATCAAGAGAAATGATGGGAGTGATGGTGTGTCACGGTCCGCGCTGCTTCTGGATTAAAAACTCACCAAAGAGCCCAGCAAACTTTTATCCTCTTTATTCCTTATTCCAACGCGTTTCAACGCCACAACCCGGCGTCTTCCTCAGGGATATTACAAACATACCCATAGAGGGGGTTTTTATAGCCCTGGATCTGTATAATGGAGACGTCACTGCCCGGGAGAGAACCACACGATACAGGAAGTGCAGTTCCTGTATCGTGTGGTTCTCTCCCGGGCAGTGACGTCTCCATTATACAGATCTAGGGGCTATAAAAACCCCCTCTATGGGTATGTTTGTAATATCCCTGAGGAAGACGCCGGGTTGTGGCGTTGAAACGCGTTGGAATAAGGAATAAAGAGGATAAAAGTTTGCTGGGCTCTTTGGTGAGTTTTTAATCCAGAAGCAGCGCGGACTGTGACACACCATCACTCCCATCATTTCTCTTGGAACATACCACGATCCAGTGGTAGGTGGAGGTCCTGCAGCAGCTTGTCACATTGATTCCTAAACGCAGTCAAACCAGTTGTGGGGACCACAACTGGATCAGGTGAGCGGCCACATAGCACCACCATTTACACACTAGTGTCACTAGTGATAGGGCACTATTGCGCCTCTTCTCCCCTCCCTTTTATATTTTGCAGCGTGCGTGGATGTCAGTATGCGTGGATGTCAGCGTGCGTGGATGTGTGCGTGCGTCCGTGGATGTGTGCGCGAGTGGATGTGTGGATGTGGATGTGCGTGAATTCCAGCGTGCGTGGATGTGTGCGTGCGTCCGTGGGTGCGTGCGTCCGTGGATGTATGCGTGGATGTGTGTATGTGAATGTGCGTGAATTCCAGCGTGCGTGGATGTGTGCGTGCGTCCGTGAATGTGTGCATGCGTGGATGTCAGCATGCGTGGATGTCAGCATGCGTGGATGTGGATGTCAGCGTGCGTGGATGTGGATGTCAGCGTGCGTGGATGTAGATGTCAGCATGCGTGGATGTCAGTGTGCGTGCGTGGATGCGTGGATGTCAGCATGTGTGGATGTGGATGTCGGTGTACATGGATGTGGATGTCAGTGTGCGTGGATGTGTGCATGCGTGGATGTCAGCGTGCGTGAATGTCAGCGTGCGTGGATGTGTGTGTGCGTCTGTGGATGTGTGCGTGCGTGGATGTGTGTATGTGGATGTGCGTGAATTCCAGCGTGCGTGGATGTGTTCGTGCGTCCGTGGATGTGTGCGTGCGTCCGTGGATGTGTGCGTGGATGTGCATGAATTCCAGCGTGCGTGGATGTGTGCGTGCGTGCGTGCGTCCGTATATGTGTGCATCGTGGATGTCAGCATGCGTGGATGTCAGCATGCGTGGATGTGGATGTCAGCGTGCGTGGATGTCAGCGTGCGTGGATGTAGATGTCAGCATGCGTGGATGTCAGTGTGCGTGCGTGGATGCGTGGATGTCAGCATGTGTGGATGTGGATGTCGGTGTGCGTGGATGTGGATGTCAGTGTGCGTGGATGTGTGCATGCGTGGATGTCAGCGTGCGTGAATGTCAGCATGCGTGGATGTGTGTGTGCGTCTGTGGATGTGTGCGTGCGTGGATGTGTGTATGTGGATGTGCGTGAATTCCAGTGTGCATGGATGTGTGCGTACGTCCGTGGATGTGTGCGTGCGTCCGTGGATGTGTGCGTGGATGTGCGTATGTGGATGTGCGTGAATTCCAGCATGCGTGGATGTGTGCATGCGTGGATGTCAGCATGCTTGGATGTCAGTGTGCGTGCATGGATGCGTGGATGTCAGCATGTGTGGATGTGGATGTCGGTGTGCGTGGATGTGGATGTCAGTGTTCGTGGATGTCAGCATGCGTGGATGTCAGCATGCGTGGATGTCAGCGTGCGTGGATGTCAGCATGCATGGATGTCAGTGTGCGTGCGTGGATGTGTGCGTGCGTGGATGTGTGCGTGCGTAGATGATGGGTGCATAGGTGGATGGATGGGTGCAACAAGGGATCAAGTGTCCTCTTGTAGTCTCTGGGATTATAGTCATGGTGCATTGTATGACAGATCATTGTCATACAGTGCACCATAACTCTGACCATAGAGGCTGTAGGAAGAGGACACTTGATCCCTTGCTGCAGTCTCTGTGGATTGAGTAGAGGCGATCGAGCGTCGTGGGACCTTCATTGTGGACTACGTCGGAGGCGATCGAGCGTCGTGGGACCTTCGTTATGGACTACGTCGGATCTTTATAATAAAGATGAAGTCCGAATTTTATTTGTGTTTTTTTTTCAAATAAAAAGATTTTTCTCTGTGTGTATTTTCTGACTATTTACCAGAGACTCCTAATGGCGGGTCTAACATTGGCCCTATATTATGAATCTCGGGCTTAGTGCCAGCTGCCAATAGAAAACTGGCATTAACCCCTTTATTACCCAGTTTGCCACCGGCACCAGGGCAACTGGAAGAGTCTGGGTACAGCGCCAGAAAATGGCGCTTCAATGAATGCGCTATTTTCTGGTGCGGCTGCGGGCTGCAATTCGCAGCATGGGGGGCCCAGAATGCTTGGGCCTCTCCATGCTGCGGATTCCAGCCCCCAGCTGCCTAGTTGTACCTGGCTGGACCAAAAATATGGCAGAGCCCCACGCTATTTTTTTTTTCTAGACTTAGAACTAGAAAAAAAAATGGGCTTCGCTGTATTTTTGGTTGCCAGCCAGGTACAACGAGGCAGCTGGGGGCTGCTGGCAGTCCGTAGCTGCCAAGTTGTACCTGGCTGGACCAAAAATATGGCGAAGCCCCATATCATTTTTTTTAATTATTTCTACCAATAAAATGACAAGGAGCTTTGCCTTATTTTTGGTTGCCAGCCAGGTACAACTTGGCAGTTGGGGGCTGCAATCCTCATCGTGGAGAGACGCAAATGTTGTGGCCCCCCACGCTGCAAATTGCAACTCACAGCCACCCCAGAAAATAGCACATTAGAGGAGCCATTTTCTGGTGCTGTACCCCAACTCTTCCAGTTGCCCTTGTGCTGGCGGCACACAGGAGCACTCCATACGCGACATGGTGTCGGCTAACAAGTTGAATGGAAAATTAGCTCCAATTATTAGCGGACACCATGTCGCGTATGGAAAGCCCCTGTGTGCCTAAACATTGAAGTTCCCTCACAAGTGACCCCATTTTGGAAACTAGACCACCCAAGGAACGTATCTAGATGCATAGTGAGCACTTTGAACCCCCAAGTGATCCATAAAAATAAAAAAGTACTTTTTTTTCCACAAAAAAAATTATTTTTTCATTTTTACAGATCAATTTGTGAAGCACCTGGGGGTTCAAAGTGCACACTATGCATCTAGATACGTTCCTTGAGGGGTCTAGTTTCCAAAATGGGGTCACTTGTGGGGAGCTCTAATGTTTAGTCACACAGCGGCTCTCCATACGCAACATGGTGTCCGCTAACAATTTGAGCTGATTTCCATTCAAATTATTAGCGGACACCATGTCGTGTTTGGTGAGCCCCTGTGTGCCTAAACATTGGAGCTCCCCCACAAGTGACCCCATTTTGGAAACTAGACCCGCCAGGGAACATATCTAGCTGCATAGTGAACATGTTGAACCCCCAGGTGCTTCACAAATTGATCCGTAATAATGAAAAAAGAAATTTTTTGTGGAAAAAAAAAGTGCTTTTTCATTTTATGGATGAATTTGTGAAGCACCTGGGGCTTCAAAGTGTTCACTATGCATCTAGATACGTTCCCTGGGGGGTCTAGTTTCCAAAATGGGGTCACTTGTGGGGGAGCCCCAATGTTTAGGCACACAGGGGCTCACCAAACGCAACATGGTGTCAGCTAACAATTTGAGCTGATTTTTATTCAAATTGTTAGCGGACACCATGCTGCGTTTGGAGAGCTCCAGTGTGCCTAAACATTGGAGCTCCCCCACAAGTGACCCCATTTTGGAAACTAGACCCCCAGGGAACATATCTAGATGGGTAGTGAGCATATTGAACCCCCAGGTGCTTCACAAACTAATGAAAAAAAAGATTTTTGCGGAAAAAAAAGTACTTTTTCATTTTTACAGATCAATTTGGGAAGCACCTGGGGGTTGAACGTGCTTACTATGCATCTAGATACGTTCCTTTGGGGGTCTAGTTTCCAAAATGGGGTCACTTGTGGGAGTGCTCCTATGTGGAGACGCACAGGGGCTCTCCAAATGCAACATGGTGTCCGCTAACAATTTGAGCTCATTTTGCATTCAAATTGTTAGCGGACACCATGTCGCGTTTGGAGAGCCCCTGTGCGTCTCCACATTGGAGCTCCCCCACAAGTGACCCCATTTTGGAAACTAGACCCCCCAGGGAACATATCTAGCTGCATAGTGAGCACTTTGAACCCCCAGGTGCTTCAAAAATTGATCCTTAATAATGAAAAAAGAAGATTTTTGTGGAAAAAAAGTGTTTTTTCATTTTTATGGATGAATTTGTGAAGCATCTGGGGCTTCAAAGTGCTCACTACGCATCTAGATACATTCCCTGGGGGGTCTAGTTTCCAAAATGGGGTCACTTGTTGGGGAGCCCCAATGTTTAGGCACACAGGGGCTCACCAAACGCAACATGGTGTCAGCTAACAATTTGAGCTGATTTTTATTCGAATTGTTAGCGGACACCATGTCGTGTTTGGAGAGCCCCTGTGTGCCTAAACAATGGAGCTCCCCCACAAGTGACCCCATTTTGGAAACTAGACCCCCCAGGGAACATATCTAGATGGATAGTGAGCATATTGAACCCCCAGGTGCTTTACAAATTGATCTGTGAATATGAAATAGTACTTTTTTTTCACAAAAATTTTCTTTTAGCCTAAATTTTTTCGTGTTCACATGAGCAACTGGATAAAATGCATCCTATAATTTGTTGGGCAATTTCTCCTGAGTACACCGATACCTTATATGTGGTCATAAACCACTGTTTGGGCACACAGCAGGGCTCAGAAGGGAAGGAGCGCCATTTCACTTTTTGAATGTAAAATTAGCTCCAAAATTCAAATTGCGCTCCTTCCCTTCTGAGCCCTGCCGTGCACCCAAACAGTGGTTTATGACCACATATGAGGTATCGATATACTCGGGAGAATTTGCACAACACATTTTAAGATCCATTTTATCCTGTTGCCCATGTGAAAATGAAAGAATTGAGGCTAAAAGAACATTTTTGATAAAAAAATTAAAATATCCATTTTTTGTTTCGACTTTGCCCTAGTTCCTGTGAAGCACCTGAAGGGTTAATCATCTTCTTGAATGTAGTTTTGAGTAGCTTGAGGGGTGCAGTTTTTTGAATGGTGTCACTTTTGTGTGTTTTCTGTCATGTACACCCCTCAAAAGGACTTCAAATGTGATGTGGTGACAAAAAAAATGGTTTTGTAAATTTTGGTTGAAAAATGAAAAATTGCTCATGAACTTTGAACCCTTATAACGTCCTACCAAAAAAAATTTTTTTTCCAAAATTGTGCTGATGTGAAGTAGACATGTGGGAAATATTATTTAATAACTTTTTTCTGTCACATATGTCTCTGGTTTATCAGAAAAAAAAATTAAAAATGTGAAAATTGTGAAATTGTCAAAATTTTTGCCATATTTTTGATTTTTTCACAAATAAACACAAAAATTATCGACTTAAATTTAATACTAGCAAGAAGCCCAATATGTCACGAAAAAACAATCTCAGAATCGCTAGGATCGGTTGAAGCATTCCAGAGATATAACCTCATAATGGGACACTGGTCAGAATTGCAAAAAATGCCAAGGTCTTTAGGGTCAAAATAGGCTGGGTCCTGAAGGGGTTAAGGTAAAACACTTGAATAGACAAAACAGCTGATTACTTGATCTATATATGTATATAAAGACCTTTTATTCTATGTTCTGACATACCTGAGGAAGGTTGTGTGTACAAAATATTCAGCCGAAACGCGTTGTATGACCCCCCTTTTTTATGCATCAAAACCTTTTTTTTGTTGTTAAATTATTTTTGTGAATAAACCTTTGAATAATAAGAAGAAGGTTTTACTCCATCGCTTTGGGAGCGCCCTACATCTTTCCTACATCTGTTACTGAAATCCTCCCTTCTGTTACGGTCACACTGGCATTGTGATCCGAATGATCTGGGACAGGGCTGCACACCATAATTGCAGGACTATAATCATTAGACCAGGCATGGTCAGATAAGCAAGAGACAAGACGTCTATAAGGTGAGCAATAAGATTTATTTACACCACATGATAGATCCAAACACGCTGCACTCAGATCTGCGCCATTTTTCTTGTTTATCTCCCTACCCACCCTTTAGTCTCCACAGCCTTGGAGATCTACATATATTGGCTAATAAAAGGAAAAGATTAATATGGACAAAAGAATGAAGACATTGGACAGAAGAAGAATGGAAAAAAAGTTTTATGGACACACGAATCAAAGTTTGAGGTGTTTGGGTCACACAGAATAACATTTGTGAGATGCAGAACAACTGAAAAAATGCTGGAAGAGTGTCTGACACCATCTGTCAAGCATGGTGGAGGTAATGTGATGGTCTGGGGTTGCTTTGATGCTGGTAAAGTGAGAGATTTGTACAAGGTAAAAGGGATTTTGAATAAGGAAGGCTATCACTTCATTTTGCAAAGCCATGCCATACCCTGTGGACAGTGCTTGATTGGAGCCAATTTGTTCCTACAATAGGACAATGACCCAAAGCACACCTCCAAATTATGCATGAACTATTTAGGGAAGAAGCAGGCAGCTGGTATTCTAACTGTAATGGAGTGGCCACCGCAGTCACCAGATCTCAATCCCATTGAGCTGTTGTGGGAGCAGCTTGACCATATGGTACGCAATAAGTGCCCATCAAGCCAATCCAACTTGTGGGAGTGGCTTCAGGAAGCATGGGGGGAAATGTCTCAAGATTACCTCAACAAATTAACAGCTAGAATGACAAAGGTCTGCAACGCTGTAATTGCTGCAAAGGGAGCATTCTTTGACGAAAGCAAAGTTTGAAGGAGAAAATTATTATTTCAAATAAAAAATCATTATTTCTAACCTTGTCAATGTCTGGACAATATTTTCTATTTATTTTGCAACTCATTTGATAAATAAAAGTATGAGTTTTCATGGAAAACACAATTGCCTGGGTGACCCCAAACTTTTGAACGTTAGTGTATATAGATGTCATCCATCCTGTTTTCAATTAATTAATAATATCCCCTATCATGTCATAATGTTTAAGGGGTTGTCCAGTCTATAATGAAGACTGTGCTGTTACTCTTTGTGCTGCTCTATGTGACTGCAGACTTGGGTAACCTCTCACTGTATGTTGCGAGGTTTCATCTGTGTCTGTGTTGGGAGTGATGGTCAAGTATGTGATATGCACGTGCCCGGCCAAAACCTAACTAGTAATGTGCGGCCTCGCTCAATGCAAAAAATATTACAAAGTTGCTTTCTTCCATATGTACCATTGATTTATTAAACAAAAATTAATGCAATGGTTACTCTTTAATGATTAGCTCAAAGCTTTCTGAATAATTTGTGAAAATCAATATAATTAACTCAACAATGAACTGTATATAGGATTTGTTATAGAAACTATAAGGTTTGGCGTTTCCCTGGGACGCATTGGCTTATATAAATCATTTTACTACAGGAACTTTATGATAGACTGTAGGAGACAATTAGTTAATTTACTGCTAGACTAATATCGTACTATCATCGGTGAATTAGTCAACATTAAATTAATTCTAGTTTCCTATACGGCTGGCATTAACAAATGAACAAAAGCCGCAGACCGAAGAATGTACTTTGAGGTTTTTCCTTTAATTTATAGCAAGCTCTGACTTGATTCTGTCAGGATTATTGTTGCCTTTCATTTTTTATAATCTTTAATTTCTATTACAATAAAAGTGTTAGTCAGTTGTAACATGCGCCATGTCTGGAATGTGTTAATTAAATGTAAGGGTAAAGAAAGGAAAGACCTGTAAATGAATATGTGGTGCCACTGAATTTACAAAAGGCGATTCTCACAACACTGTTCTATTCTGCAGTTGATTTATTATGAATGACGTCAATAGTGTGGAGCAGCTATACAAAGAATTCAGATGTGCAAAGTTACTTGTCATAGCGAGGCCCAACTTTTTGCAAAGTGCATTTTACTCCTTCCCAAATTTCATCATGACAGTGTCGATGAATCGGGGCCACAGAGATAAAAGATAACATATAGACAACAAATAGAAAGTCCGGGCAATGGCCTTCAGCTTGATCTCGAGCCATGGCGACTTGATGGATAAACGTTCTGTACGAAGATCGATCTTCTGCAAGCCTTAGTAGGTCCACCAGGGTATTCTACGCCATTATCTTGACAGTATCAAGCCATTGGGTTGCTGCTCTCCCTCTTTGCCTTGTTCCTTTTATTCATCCTACCATAATGTACTTCTCTAGTGATATTTCTCTTTGCATGTTGTGTCCAAAGTAAGCAAGTCATAGCTTGATGATGGATTTGTTTTTTCTTCTTGCCATCCATGGTATTGATAAAATCCTTCTCCAGCACCACATTTTGAAGGTGTTGATTCTTCTTCAGTTTTTTTTTTTTTTATCGTACATGTTTCACTTCAGCATGTTACTGTGGCGCCCCTGCGACCAGGGAGGCCACAGGTAGGAACTGCAGCCAGGAAGAGGGTAGACAGTTTTTACACAAAACACCTTCAAACATACACTCACAGACACAACACCCAACCCGGAGCCAGGGATTCTAGGCGGGCAAGGGGTGGTAGGGCCAGTCACAAGTAGGTGGGATGTAGTCAAGGTGATGGACTGGGTACATAAGGGGAAAACAGGAAGTAGTTAGTCAGTAGGCCAAAGGGTGCCGAGCAGCAAAGAACAGCAAAGAGAGACACTTCCTTGAGGGTTTGGCCTCCCTGAAGGCGCAAAATCAAGCCACCGTTCCCTGGAGAGAAAGCCCACTCCATAGCTTGAAGCCCAAGGGAAAGGGGAGAGACCAGACCAGTACAGCGGGGTCTGAGGAAACCGGCAGCGTTGACAGAGTACGACTGAGAGAAGGAATCCCCAGAAGTACCCGGGTAATCAGACGGGACAGAGCCTGGTGATCCTTTGCAAGATAGGGACGTCCAAGGCTAGGCTGGGACCAGAGAGTTGGCTCTGGGTGACCGTAGCTACACGCCGGTACACGGACACACCGACCAGGGGTTCAGATACCAAGTCTGACTCCCACCACACTGTGCAGTAGGTACAGCAACAAATAGGACCCGGCTTGCCACCCACATACACAGGGGAAGCCACACAAGGGACCGAGTTGTCACCAGACAGCACACTGGGAAAGAGACTAGTAGAGAAAGCCTGAAAGGAACCGAGAAAGTGAAGGGTCTCAGGAGGAAAACCTGGCTGCAGAGGGTTCAGTGACTGTCCAGAGTTATTGGTGTAAAAGAACTGCACTGTAAACTGTTTGTACTGAGGAAGAACTGCTAGTAAAACCCGGTGAACCCTGCTTCAGTCTCCCGTGTGTGATTCCCTGCACATTGAACTATATATACATATTTCATCCTGTCAGGAGCAGCCCCGGCCCACGGCAGACTCATCCATCTGGCTGCAGCACCATCCATCCTCCTGGCAGCAGACAGCAGCAGTGGTGGTCCCCCATTGACCACAACCCGTGGGTGGCGTCACGACAATCCCTGTAAATAAGCCCTTTTACTTGTGGGCTCGGGACACGGTCCGGGGGAAGGGGAACCTTACAACGGAGGGGGGCGAGTGCCAGCATTTGGGGGCCAAGTTAAGCAGCCGGGGGGAAGACCTTACAACGGAGGGGGGCGAGTGCCAGCATTTGGGGGCCATATATGACACACTGCTGGGGCCTGTATATACCACTGGGGAGGCTGCTGTATACCACTGGGGCTGCTGTATATACTGCTGGGGCCTGTATATACCACTGGGGAGGCTGCTGTAATACTACTGGGGCCTGTATATACCACTGGGGCTCCTGTATATACTGCTGGTGCCTGTATATACCACTGGGGAGGCTGCTGTATACTACCACTGGGGAGGCTGCTGTATACTACCACTGGGGAGGCTGCTGTATACTACCACTGGGGAGGCTACTGTATACCACTGGGGCTGCTGTATATACCTCTAGGGCTGCTGCATATACCACTGGGGAGGCTGCTGTATATACCACTTGGAGTCTGCTGTATACTACCACTGGGAAGGCTGCTTTATACAACACTGGGGAGGCCTGTATACCACTGGGGGGGCCTGTATACCACACTGCTGGGGGCTGTATACCTGTACTGGGGTCCACCCTCGGCTTATACACGAGTCAATAGGTTTTCCCAGGTTTTTGACGGCAAAAGTAGGGGGGTCGGCTTATACACGGGTCGGCTTATACACAAGTATATACGGTAAGTAGCAGTCTCATGTTCGAGCTTTCCATCTTGACACTCCATAATAATTTCTTCATTCCATCTATGCTTGTTGCTATCAATGTTGTATCATCTTAGATTGTCAATAATTTTTCCACCTATTTTGATTCCTTCTTCTTTTTTGGCAAGTGCAGTCTTCCTGAAAATAGCTTCTGCATATACTGTAGGTGAAATGAGTATAAAACATGTCACCAATTTTTTAAGTAAATATATTTCTAAAAGTGATATTGACATGAATTTCTAACCAAATCTTGGTAAAAACACATCCAATCCACACATGCAAATAAACGAAACCATAGATGTCTGAAAATTAAGTGATGTGTAATAATAAGAAAGGGCACAGGGAAAAATATTGAACATGTTTACTGAAAATGCTTTTGTTGGTGATGAAGCTTCAAGTCGTCAGCATTGCTCAGGTGTGATTTTGGCCCATTCTTCAACAAAAACATTCTTTAAATCCTGAAGCTTCCTGGGCTCCTTCTATGAAGCTTTAGTTCCTTCAATACATTTTCTATTGGACTCAGGTCAGGTGATCAGCTCGGCCATTCTAGCAGCTTTATTTTCTTCCTCTGAAACCAACTAAGAGTTTTGTTGGCTGTGTGTTTGGGATCATTATCTTGCTGAAATGTCCAAGCTTGTTTCATCTTCATCATCCTGGTAGATGGCAGGAGAGTTTTATCATGAATTTCTTGGTGCATTTACCCATTCATTCTTCCTTCACTTACATGATGTTTGTGTAGCGCCCCTATGCGAAGGCGCCACAGGGAGGTACTGCACCCCAAACAGAAGGTGTAGTGCCTCCGTAGCCATGGATACGGGGTTTCATGCAGTCTGTCCTAAGCACCCATACACTAGCCCACCTTATCATAGGGACCGTATATTCAGTAGGTCCAGGGGGTGGAGCTTATAGTAGAGCAGGAGACTTGAGTGATAGTTGAGCTAATTCTAGTCAGACAGTGCTGGGAAGGCAGCCAGAGAGGGAGGACGTGCCTGACAGTGTTCATGACAAGAGGGCACCTCCTTGGTGAGGGGTGACCCAGAAACGGAGGGGACAATACAGGAGCGGTTGGAGCCGGCTGGGGAGTCCGGGGTCAACACTGGCATACTGGAGCCGAGGCAGTCAGAGGTCTATCCCTGACTGTGAACCGAGAGCTGTGGGACCGACAGAAGGGAGCCATAGCGCCACAGACTGTACCTCTTCCTCAGTTCCAAAAAGTCCAGGACACGTTAGGGAAAGGACTGAATTCCAGTGCTGGGAGGATTAGCTCGTTGTCGTTCCCGTCCGTACCGGTAAGGAACCGACTGTACCTAACAGTAGCAGACCAGGGGACTGGCAAAGGAGCTCTTCAGAGTGGTGAATGAGAGTAAAGAGGAACACAGACCCCGAAAGTTGTGAGACGGTACCACCGACAGACTCAGCAGAGTTACCTCAAAATCTGTGGCTACATCCCCGTAAAACCGGACTGCACCGTATGCCTGTTTTCATCCGGGGACAGTAAAGAACTTCTTGAGCTGATCTGGTGTCTGTCCTCTTTTGCTCTGCTGCCCGGAGGGCTCCTACAGCATCAAAAAGGGGAGGACTACTACTCCCCTCATCTACCCCCGCTGCCCTGAGGTAAAGCTCCACCTGTGGGGAGCTGTACTACTCTGAGCTGCAGCTCCATCACCTCAGCGGCCAGCCGCAGCGCTGGTATCCACGTTACCAAGTACCACAGGTGGCGTCACGTTACCATTTCCCCATCCATCATCATCATTCCCCCCCCACCATCCCCGCCATTGAGGGTCAAGGGCACGGAATCGGGAACTGACCAGCTGTGATCCCCCACTGAGGTAACAGCCTGTCCTGGTATCCGAGTACCCGCTACCCTGTCGACTGACTCATTATTCAGTGCTGTATGCTGAAAAACAGTCCCAGACCAAGATGTTCTCACCTCCACAGTTCACTTTTAGTATGGTATTTTTTGGGGTGATATGCAGTGCTTTTTGTCCTCCACACATGGTGGGTATTATGGCATCCAAAGAATTTAAGTTTGGTCTCACCTGACCAGACTATATGCTCCCAGTATTTCACAGGCTTGTCTAAATGTTGTTGAGCAAACTTTAAACATGTTTGCTTTTTCTTCAGCAATGGAGTCTTGTGTGGTGAGCTTGCATACAGGCCATGGAGGGTGAGTGCATTATTGTTTTCTTTGAAGCAATTGTACCTTCTGAGTCTATGTCTTTCTGTAGCTCTCCACAGGTGGTCCTTGGCTCTTGGACAACTCTTCTGATAATTCTTTTCACTCCTCAGTCTTAAATCATGTGGAGCATGTTGGCTGTGGTCAGAGTATGGTGAAATTATGCTGTTTTCAATCTTGGATTATTGCCCCAACGGTGCTCACTGGAACCTTCAGTAGTTTAGAAATTCTTCCATCAGTATTTATTTATTAATAGATGGTGGCCCGATTCTAAAGCATCGGGTAGTCTAGAATATGTATATAGTTTATTTATGGAAACTTAACAATAATGCAAGTAATACATGATATCTATCTATCATCTACCTATGTGTCTATCATAGGTGTATTTTTTGAATATTTTATCTTCATAAACTAAGGTTCTTGGTACACATATTGGCCAATACCTATTTGCCCATCAACCAGCTTCAAAGTAATTTGACATCTGATGGGTCTCTTTTAGTGATGGGCGAGTCCTAAATTACTCGGAATCGCTTGACTCTAGCGAGTCCGAGCCCGGGACTCACTACTCGTTGCGAGTCTAGCGAGTCCAATGTTAATGAATGGGGAAGCGAGTAATAGCGAGTAATGTGCGATTTACAAATTGCAGATGTGTCTCGGAAGCTTCAGGCTCTATCTGCTAGGGCTCGGTACTCTGCGAGTTTCCCAGCGTTTACTTTCACGAGTCCAATGCAAATCAATGGCAATCCTAGTTTTGTCAGAGACGCTGACAAAACTAGGATTGCCATTGTCTTGCATTAGACTCGGCTACTGTGTCAGTGATAGCAGGGAAACTCGCAGAGTAAGAGCTGTCTGCTCTGTGCAGCTCCAGGGTCCTAGAGCCCGCCTGTTGCCTGATGTAGCAGAGCTGAGATTGTTCTCAGTCTGCTCATTCCCTGTGCATAGACATCTATATCTATGCACAGGGGATGTAGCAGAGAGGACATCGCGTTTTGGACTACGTCGGACGGAAGAGGATTTTTTTAATTAAAGATGGAGTCCCTAATGGCTTTTTTTTTTTATTTCTAATAAAAAATTTTCTCTGTGTTGTGTTTTTTTTAACCCTTTATTGGAGATTCTTAGTGACCGGGTCAAACCTGGCCTGACATTAAGAATCTCGGGCTTAATACCAGCTTGTATAACAAAGCTGGTATTAACCCCTTTATTACCCAGCGTGCCACCGCCACCAGGGCCGCTGGAAGAGCGGGGTTCAGCGTCAGAGGATGGCGCTTCAATGAACGCGCCATCTTCTGGGGCGGCTGCGGGTTGCAATTTGCAGCGGGGGGTGCCCAGAAAACTGTACCTGGCTAAACATAGAAATTGCGCGGAGCCCCACGCATTTTTTTTTATTATTTCATGAAATTCATGAAATAATAAAAAAAAGAGGGCTCGCCTATATTCTTGTGTCCGGCCAGGTACAAATAGGCACCTGGGGGTTGGGGGCAGCCCGTCGCTGCCTGCTGGATCCGGCTGGTTCCAGAAATACGGCGAAGCCTACATCATTTTTTTTCTGAAAAATCAATAAAACAATCCTAAAAAAGGGACTGCATCTTTATTAACCCCTCGCCCATGGTCCAGGGGTTAATAAAGATGCAGTCCCTTTTATTTACATTGTTTTATGGATTTGTCAGAAAAAAATTTGACGTGGGCTTCGCCATATTTCTGGAACCAACCGGATCCAGCAGGCAGCGACGGGCTGCCCCCAACCCCCAGGTGCCTATTTGTACCTGGCCAGACACAAGAATATATGGGAGCCCTTTTTTTTTATTATTTCATGAAATAATAAAAAAAAAATGCGTGGGGCTCTGCGCAATTTCTATGTCTAGCCAGGTACAGCTAAGCAGCTGGGGGCTGGAATCCGCAGCGCAGGGAGGCCCAAGCTTTCTGGGCACCCCCCGCTGCAAATTGCAGCCCGCAGCCGCCCCAGAAGATGGCGCGTTCATTGAAGCGCCATCCTCTGGCGCTGAACCCCGCTCTTCCAGCGGCCCTGGTGGCGGTGGCACGCTGGGTAATAAAGGGGTTAATACCACCTTTGTTATACAAGCTGGTATTAAGCCCGGGATTCTTAATGTCAGGCCAGTTTCCCTGCTATCACTGGCACAGTAGCCGAGTCTAATGCAAGACAATGGCAATCCTAGTTTTGTCAGCGTCTCTGACAAAACTAGGATTGCCATTGATTTGCATTGGACTCGTGCGAGTAAACGCTGGGAAACTCGCAGAGTACCGAGTCCTGCGAGTCCCTTACTACTTGCCGAGTAATGAGTCCTAGCGCGTAGATTCACCCATCCCTAGTCTCTTTCCTACCTTCTCATTCTCTCCATTTTTATTAATTCTCAGAGAGAGGACTCACTTAAATCAAACGCTATCCTGATTGGTCGGCGCTGAACGCGGTGACCAATCAGAATAGTGGCGCGCGCTATGGCGTCATATTTCAAATACACTGAGTACAGTTTATTTGAAATATGGCGCCATAGTGCGCCGCTATTCTGATTGGTCGGCACTGAACGCGGCGACCAATCAGAGAAGCGGCGCGCAGTTTGAATGACGCTCCTCTGATTGGTCGCCGCGTTCAGCGCCGACCAATCAGAATAGCGGCGCGTGCTATGGCACCATATTTCAAATACACTGAGTACAGCATATTTGAAATATGGTGCCATGGCGCGCGCCGCTATCCTGATTGGTCGGCTCTGAATGCGGCGACCAACCAGAATAGTGGCGCGCGCTATGGCGCCATGTGTAAAATACAGTGACGACTTCAGATTTGAAATATGGCGCCATGGTGCGCGCCGCTATTCTGATTGGTCACCACGTTCAGCGCCAACCAATCAGAATAGCGGCGCGCTCCATGGTGCCATATTTCAAATACACTGTACTCAGTGTATTTTAAATATGGCGCCATAACGCGCGCTGCTATTCTGATAGGTCGGCGCTGAACGCGGCGACCAATCAGAGGAGCGGCACGCAGTTTGAATGCCGCTCCTCAGATTGGTCGCCGCGTTCAGCGCCGACCAATCAGAATAGCGGCGCTCGTGTTTGTAGACACAGATAATAGATGATAACAATAATAAAAATAATAATAATAATAATCTACTATATAATTGTCTAAGGATTTTTTGCGTCTGTCGCCGAAATCGCGCGCCACATAGAGGCAGCTCATTGGTTGCTACCGAAGGTGGTGACCAATGAGCCCAAACTATGCAAATAGCGCAAGAATTCAAAGTTCGAATTTCGCTCCTATTTGCAGCCTGGCGTGAGCGCCGCTTCCGCAGGTATACACCGTGCAACAGACGGTGGACACAGCGCGCGCGCGCGAACCAGCCGGGAGACGTCCTCTCAGGCGCAAGAAATGCAGTCTCAGACAGCAACAAGCTTTAACCGGGTTTACTCTATTTTCTCAACAGATGCTACAGTTTACAACAGTTCAGCAGCAACTCTGGTGTAGTCTAATCAGCCGGGATGGTTTGTCTGTGTCACCCCCTTTCGTGTCTCTTTCGGGCCTTTTCGGTCTGTCCACATGCTAGCTACGATCCAGCGGTCACAGGCTTTCTGTGGGTGACTTTCCAGGTCCCCTAGCCCTAATATGATGGCCTTCTCTTCACAGCATCGGAGGTTGAGTCTCGGCACATAAAGACCCCGCACCGCGCTGGAAATCGTGGTTGGGGCATAAAGCTTCCTTGCCACTTCAGCAGAGTCGGCACTCTGGTTCCGGCCCAGTCCCTCAGTGTCCCTGTTCCCTAAGGAAGGAGCCCGGCAAGCAGCTCCGAAACGCGTCGGAAAATAAAGCTATTCATCACTTTCAACCAGGCATCCCGGTGTCTCTGGTGTCATTTACATCTATCTTGCAGCAGCGCGTATCTGAGGTACTTCGTCCGGATGATTGATTCCCTGCTAATCCGGTCACACCTAGTTTCCGTCTGTCTTTCACCATGGTCTACAGCCTTGGACCTTGGCAAGCCCCATAGTGGCACAGGCCACTGGGTCCGTGTCCTCTCAGTCCTGTATGATGGTCTCGCCTCTCCTTCTGACTGAACTTGACTGGTCTGGGGTCTCTCGGCTGACTCCTCTACTCCTTCTCTTTGTTTTTCCTTTCTCTCTCTTTTTCCCTTCTCCCTCTGGAATTGGTGTTGTGTCCTTTTATTAACTCCCCTAACCAGGTTCTCTCTAACTTTCCACCCCCCACCTGACTCCTCCCGCTATCCAGGGCCGGTTTTAGACCAAGTGGGGCCCTAGGCAAGATTGAAAGTGGGGCCCCAAACTATGAAATAAAAATAGTACCCGTACAGTTGTATACAGTATATACAGCAGCCCCAGTGGTATATACAGGCCCCAGTAGTATATACAGCAGCCCGAGTGGTATCCAGCAGCCTCCCCAGTGCTATATACAGGCCCCAGCAGTATTACAGCAGCCTCCCCAGTGGTATACACAGGCCCAGCAGTATTACAGCAGCCTCCCCAGTTGTATATACAGGCCCCAGCAGTATATACTGCAGCCCCAGTGGTATACAGCAGCCTCCCCAGTTGTATATACAGGCTCCAGCAGTATATACTGCAGCCCCAGTGGTATACAGCAGCCTCCCCAGTTGTATATACAGGCCCCAGCAGTATATACAGCAGCCCCAGGACCCACTGGTGGTGTATACAGGGCCCCAGCCCCGACTGGTGGTGTATACAGGGCCCCAGGGCCCACTGGTGGTGTATACAGGGCCCCAGGGCCCACTGGTGGTGTATACAGGGCCCCAGGGCCCACTGGTGGTGTATACAGGGCCCCCCTGTAAAAGAATACAGATCATGATTCTTACTAACTGCCGCTGCTCGCCAATCTGCACCGCGCTCCGACTTCTTCCTGCTTCCTGTGACGACATCGTCTGCGGCTGCGCCCGGCGCCGGTCACCAGGAAGAGGCCGGATGAAGCCGGAGCGCGGTGCAGAGCACTGCCTGCAAGTGGCCGCGGCGCTGCCGCGCCGGCTATAATCCGGCCGGGCCAGGGGGCCCTCTGAAACTTGGGGGCCCTAGGCAAATGCCTAGGCTGCCTGCCCCTAACGCCGGCCCTGCCGCTATCCCATTGCTGGGAATAGAGTTCCTAGACTTAGTATTGGGAGTGTGTTGGGTGTTTGTGTGGGGAGACCGATTTACCAATCCCGGCTGCTGCACCATCTAGTAGTGACTGGTCCGCAGGGACATCACATGCACATTATAGGGGCTTTTTATGTGTCCAGATCTCTTTTTTACTTGAAGAACATTGTCAGCTGTACTAGCCATGTAAGGGTGATAACATACATTTCATCCTAAAATCCACCCGCCGTGTTTACCCCTGGCCGCATAGTTTAGTTTCAATGATTCGGTTGCAGCTATAGGGCATCATGGTTGTTAGAGGTTGAGACGCAACATGTTCTATCACCCTGAAGGAGATTTGACTGCAGATTAGCTCATACAATGATTTTCTCTTTGTTGTCGCAAGAATAATTGACAAACAACACCTCTGTCTACAGTAAGCTTTATTTGTTATACTCGGCAAAATAAGTCACACTACAAGAAAAAAGAACACAAGCAAAACTAACTAAACATCAAAAGGTTTTCTTACCTTTACACAAGTCTCTGCTGGAACAGCATGAAATGAGTCAGAATGAGCAAAATACAAAGTATATGCAGTTTCTTTGCCTTTGACTCTTTATTCTAAGGTTTGAGAACCTTATTTCTGTCAAGGACCATTTGAAAATTTATAACCTCATTCAAGGGCCATACAAAATTATAACTTGACGTTTATCTATATTTTGTCAAATTCTCCTAATGTGATGGCTGGAGCTGCTTCTCTTTGGTGAGGCTGTGATATTATGGGCTTTGATGATGTTGCTGCTCGTAACTGTCAAGTCTGGTGCGCAGTCACCTCTTTGCGCCCTGTGAGCGCTGTCTTTCTAGTGGTGGATGCTGATTGTACTATTTACACCACCGCTATCCAGACAGACCTAACAGAGCAGCATGTGTGCTATGAAGGTCTATTTATCTTGACCGAAATGCCTTTACACCCATTCTTGGTTCTCTACTGTACAAATAAAACAATTCATTTGATCACCGTATTGGAGTGCTCAGTTATCTTCTACATAACTTCATATTATAGACAATCAGCTATCTCATACATAAATTTAACTTGCAATAGTTTTTCAAGGCTCCAATAATGAGTTTCAGAATAACTTAAAGCAGTGCTCTGATTTATTTTTAACTCCATTCTAGTACTGTCCTCCCTCCTTGTTTTTTTTAAAACTCAACAAGCATTAAAAGGTTAAGCCGAGTCCAAGCATTTTACTCTGAACTTTGTATGAAATTTATTCCTACAATCTAAGCTATTTTCTAATACACTTGCTTTAAAACTTCCCTACCGTTCCCTCTCTACACTAACAGCTACTGTGTTTTTTTATCTATTTCGTGCTCTGATGATGATTCCTGTGAGTGCTCCAGTGCATGCTAAGATACTCACACAGAATATTGTCAGGGGGAGAGGCTGCAGTCACTTCCACAGCCTCTGCCCCTCCCTCAAACAAAGAGTCACATAAGTCAATGTGTCCTATGGGGCTGTCATTGTTGTGTCCCCGAGTGTTTTAGTGCAAGGTCTCCAGCACCTCATGCAGTGTCTCACCCCCGGTGTGATGAGCCTACTGGCCTGGACTTATGTTGGCTTCAAGTCGGCAGACAAGTGCCAGTATTCCAGTGGTGCAGGAGATCAGCAGCGCCCCGTTAGTGTCATCACTAGTATCTATCTGGGGTGGATTATGAATAGTGATAAGCCAGCAGTAGAGAAGTGTCTCTGTACCTGACAGATTCTAGTGATGCCACCTGCAGGGAGGTGCTGATCTCCTGCACTGTCAGTATACTGAGAAATCTCTGATGTTGCTTATCATTATTCATAAGCCGACAGCAGTCCGGGACAGTGCACTCACTGCACAGGGCAAGGGGGTGAGACACTGCATTGAAAGGAGGGAGAAGGGGTTGAAGACACTCGGGCACAATACTTTGTCAGTCCTGCCCCTGAAACCAGCATCGCTAATGTGACACTTTGTTTCAGGGAGGGACAGAGGCTGAGGATGTGGCTGCAGAATCTTCTGGAACACCTAGTGCAGGGAGGGATTTCCACATCAGGTAAACTTACTTGCAACACCTTCCACCCCAGACCTGAAGGGGGAGTGTGGCGCCCCACATGGTCAGGCATCACTCCGGGGTATTGCACTCGTAAAAGTGGTGTAATCTTCCCCAACTGCAGGAGGATGCTGGGCTAGTGGGTGGGACCCATTCCTGCACTCCCACACTAGAGTAGTGATGGGAGGTTACTCCTGGGAGGGAGATAGCGACCATACTCCAGGGAATTCCCCAGTCCACCATGGAAACGCAGGACCCTAGGATACGGTCAGAGTCCATCTCTGAAGTCGTCAATCGGCTGCTGCGGTCTGTTCACCGGCTGCGGCACCCTGCCAGACGGAGTGGTCTGCCTGCTTCTTCTCTTGGAGGGAGGGGAGACCCAAGACTACCTTCAAGGAGTATTTGGGTATAGACTCATGCTAGGCGGGGAAGAAAGGACACAGGTTCATCAACTAAGACATACCACGGGTACCACCATACCACCTGGCATCCACTTGCAGCCACCCGTAGAGCTACCTGTTTCTTTAACAACTTTTGCTGAACTGTGGACTTGTATGCTGATGACTGTTTACAGTAAAGTACCCGGGAGAGTGATTTTGCCTCCGTGTCTTTGTGCCACAAAATTCAACCTGATTGCTTACAGGAACGCTGCCCCAGAGGATCAGCTCCACCTGTAGTGAGCTTTGCCATCCTTAACGCGATACCATCGGCCTTCGGAGGACCGTGGCGGCGCTGGTGACCCATCACCAGGTACTACAGGTGGCGTCACGTGACAATAACTCTTTTCCTTGTACATAACCGCTCTATTGAAGTGTCACCCAGGCCACGGGCTCAGGCACCGCCACCCGTGACATCCCCGTGAACCCCTCTGAGCCTGATACCCGAGTACCCCAGGGCCTGGGGCTCGACAGGAGCTCTACTTGCCGACTTCAAGCAAGGTCCCCTAAAAATTAAGGCCGGGGGTGGAGTTAGGCAGTTCAGTACGGAGCAGTACTGAGGAAGACACCTGGTGAATGGTGCTGAGCTGGGCCTGTGACAGAGGGAAGCCTAGCCAGTGTAAGGGACCCAAGAGTTAGGGTCAGAGACAAGGCATACCAAAGACAGAGTGGGGGCAGAGGAACCATACTGGTTAACCCCAGAGAAGCAGTAGAAGTAACCCGGACACCGGAGTCCGAGTCTGTACGGGTCCAGTCAGAACAGCCGAAAAGATCGGAGGACCAGGGAGACTTCAGTCTCCTGACAGACACTAGTAGGACAGCCACCAACAGAGCCAGGGACCGCTGAGGAGTAAGTGGGGTCCAACAGAAGTTTCTCACTGCCTGCTATACCAGTGAGGGACATAGGAGAGGTCAGGGCCAGGTTTCAAACAGGCCAGGATTACAGCACACATACAGAACAAGGAGGCCTCACAACTCATCAGGGGTGGAAATCCTGAACTGCCACACGACCACCTGGACTGTACCCTGGACTTTACCTTGCTTCAACATCACTAGTAAAAGTATGGAAACAATGATCCTGTGTGTGTGTGCCTGTTATTGCAGCCCCTGATCCTGCTCCCTTCATAGACTATACTGCAGTGTCTCCACCTGATGAGCCGCCTTCTCCTGGAGCACAAGAGACAAGGCTGTGTGGAGAGCTGCCTCCCTGTGTAAATGCCTATTCTTCCATCACTGCCCCGGGGACCCCACTCAACCTACGGGGAGCATTACCAACAAAGCTCCCTCATCATCACCACAGAGACCTGCAAGCAGCGCCGGTGTTATTACAATGACTCACCGTAGCCGGGGGGTACACGTAGCGGGCGTTGTTTCTCCTCCAGTCACGGAACCGCGCCTGCGGTGGTGTAGGCCCGGTGGTCCAGATCAATAGGGGAATGGCGGAACAGTGGGGTGATTTGTCTTCGTGACGCCACCTGCGGGTGTTCTGGTAACGGTACCAGCGCTGTTCGGGTCTCCGGGGGATGGTACACAGCGAGATGGAACGCTCCCCACAGGATGAGCGGGAATCCCGGAGCCGGGAGCTGCGCAAGATGTTGTGAGGCAGCTGCGGGACGCTGCGCGCTGAATCCTGGAGTAATGCACAACCACACAAAGTCTCTTTTAGGTACCTTTACTGGTTGGTAGGCAGGTACACTCGGACCGGGATAGTGAAGTTGGCACTTATGGAGTTTCACAGCAAGCAGTGTTAGGCTTCCTTTCTCTACTTCTGGTGCTAAGGTCGGGTGGATGTGGAATCCAGCCGGACCGGGCAGGGTGTTCAATGGAACTTGCTTCACCTGGTTGTCAGCACTGAGGGCACTGTAAAAGGGTCTGAGCAGGATCAGTACTCTTCCCTGGGCTCTCGTGGGTAGGTGCATCAGGTGGAACAGGTGGCTAAACCTCCTGTTGGATGTAGCTGGTTCTCTGTGAGGGCTTTGTAGCTTCCACAGCTTCGGTTCCAGTAACCGGATGGTTTGGAAAGAGTTGGATTAACTCTGTATTCCTGAGAGGTGATCTCCTTCTTCCTATTATCCCAATTGCAGGGATCTCCACTGGCTAACAGGCTAGCAGGGCCTAGTGTGTTCCTCATAGGGTGGAGGTTTCACACAGGCAGGCAGCTCTTGTAGCGTCTACCACACTCTGAAGTTTCTCCCTCCAAGACTCTTTTTATAGGGGGAACTGGTTAGAAGTCACCAGTGTTAGCTCCCCCTAGAGGCTCGGGGTTGAAACCAGGTGTTCTAAGTGTTGTTTGTGTTGTGGTTTTGCTGTGCTGTTACTTACTCCATTTGTACCTAAGGATTTCTGTGGTGCCCAACAGGTGCCAGGGTGCCACATTCCCCCTTAGTTAACCTCAGTTCTCCCGGCTGAGCAAAAGGTTCTTTTTACAACTTACCACTAAGCATTTATAACATTCAATTTACAAAGTCTTAAAGAAAACACAAAAATCACTGAAAAGGAGTGAAAAATGTGGAAAAAAAGGTGAAAAGCAGTCCGTACGGCACTAGTCCTTCTGCCGCAGGCTGGAAAAAGGTAAAGTTAGTGGTCACACAAGTCCTGTGACAATTGTTCAAAGTTTATGAAAAGGGAAAAAGGTAAAGTCCAGGGATACATGGTAAACTTTATACATTCCCTACGGGTGTCTCTGCTTGGGAGGCCGGTACTAACCTTCTATACCTTACCAGGCGCTTTCTGTTCCCAACTTAGTATACTTGGGACATAGCCCAGTTCCTCCACCCTTCTGTACACTACTTTTTACAGGTTTTGAAAAACAGTATTATATACAAACACTTACAGGTTACATTTTCCACTACATTTTAAACCCATTCTCCAAGTTTTTGTGGGGGTTGACCTAATGTACTACGTGTGGATCTGCGTAGTGTGGGTGTTTCCAAAGCTGTTGGTGTAGTGTACGAAGATGTTGGTACTTCTCTATGTCTGCTTTGTGTAAGACCATAGTAAGTGCGGAGTCTATCAACTGGACTGACCTCTGTAGGTAGTTGATTAGGAATGGCTTCTCTTACTGTGGGACTAGCAGGCTGACCGATTACAGGAATCTCAGGTTCCATGATAACAGGCTGCAATTCTTGCACTTGAACTTCTTCTTGTTGGACTTGTGGAATTGGATTTGGCTTTGGCTGATCTTCTGTAGGCTGGTAGAAGTGCATAACTGGTATGAGGAATGCATCACCTATTTGTGGCCAATCAGCTGGTAAGTATCCAATTTCTGTAAGGACTAGATTTTCTTTTGTTTCTTCATCTTGAGTTACAGTAGGGTAACTGGTTGCTTGTGGGATTAACTGTGGCGGACATTTCTTCAAATGATCCCTTGAGACAGTTGCAATAGTGTTCCCATTGTCTTTACTAATAACACAAGTTTTTGAGTTATCAAAGTGTGACGGCATAACGGTGTAGGGTATAGATTCCCAACTGTTATCCAATTTGTTAGTTTTTCTTTTTCTTTTCAGCACTACATCACCTATAGCTAAGGGTTCAGCTGAGGCGTGCTTGTTAAAGTCTTTCTCTTGCTTGGTTCTACTGATTTCTAGGTTCCTTTCAACACTCTCTTGTACTTTCTTGTACCTTTCTTGGCGTTGGCTGACCCAGTCTTCATCAGAAGAGTCTTCTGTGGGTTCAACGGTTCCCATCTGCAAATCAATAGGCAGTTTACCTGGTCTTGCTCTCATCAAGTAAGCAGGTGTGTAATTTGTCGAACTGACAGGTATGTGGTTGTAGATGTCCACGAGATCTGGAAGTTTCTCTGGCCATTGATTTCTCTCTTCAACTGGTAAGGTCTTGAGCATGTCAATGACTATGTGGTTCATCTTCTCACATAAACCGTTCGTCTGAGGATGATAAGGTGTTGTGCGGATTTTCTTACACCCATACAGCCCTAAGAATTCTTGGAACAGAGCTGATTCGAAGGCTGGTCCTTGATCAGTTAAGACCTGGTCTGGATACCCATGGGGGCGACAGAAGTAACTCTGGAACGCTTTGGCTGCTACCTCAGCAGTTAAATCCTTAACTGGAACGACTACCAGGAATCTTGAGTAGTGATCGACGATGGTGAGAGCGTAGGTGTACCCGGCTCGACTTGGGGTAAGCTTCACATGGTCGAGAGCAACTATTTCAAGAGGTTTGGTGGTAACAATTGGTTGCAACGGAGCTTTCTGAGTTAGATGGTCTTTTCTTCGAAGGTGACATGGTCCACAGTTTTTACACCATTTGTCAATGGAACCTCTCATACCGACCCAGTAGAACCGATCCTTCAGGAGTCTCTCCAGCTTCTTCCATCCAAAGTGTCCTGCATCATCATGGTATGCTTCAAGGATCATTTGGACTTCAGTCTTGGGAACTACAATCTGCCAGATGAGTTCATGGGTTCGTGGATTGAGGTATCTTCTGCATAGTTTACCTTGGTAGACGAACAACCTTCCTTTCTCCTTCCACAGGCGTTTAGCAGTTGGTGAGGCATCAGAGTCCATATTGGCGTGTTCTTGAGTGATGAGATCCCTTACCAGGCTGACATCTGGGTCGTTGGCTTGAGCCTCCTTCCAGTCATGGTGAGGTAACGGGTTCACGGTCCTCTCTACACGTGTCTGGTTTCTCTGATGACATGTTGCTGTACCTGAACGGTGGAACGCGGGTAGTTCAATCTCTTCTAGGTCATCTATGTCTTCTCCATCTTCAGGAAGATGAGGCATTCGGGACAGGGCATCAGCATTGCCGTTCTTGTGACCTGCCCGGTACTTTACAGTGAAGTCGTAGTTAGCGAGTCTTGCTACCCAACGCTGTTCTAGGGCTCCCAGCTTTGCAGTCTCCAAGTGTGTTAGAGGATTGTTGTCTGTGAAAGCTGTGAAGGGGGCGGATGCCAGGTAATGCTTGAAACGCTCTGTGATCGCCCAGACCAGGGCCAGGAACTCCAGCTTGAAGGAGCTGTAGTTTTCCGGGTTCCTTTCGGTGGGACGGAGCTTTCTGCTTGCGTAGGCTATCACCTTCTCCTTGCCCTGCTGACGTTGAGATAGGACTGCTCCTAAACCTTCATTGCTTGCGTCAGTGTACAACAGAAACGGTAGATTGTAGTCAGGGTAAGCCAGGATTTCTTCTCCAGTTAAAGCATCTTTTAACGTTTGGAAGGATTTGTCCTGTTCTGGGCCCCAGTGGAACGGGGGTCCCCTGATCTTGCCGTTTTTGGATTGACCTACTAGGAGATCTTGCATAGGTGCGGCTATCTTGGTATAGCCTTTGATGAATCGTCGGTAGTACCCGACCAGTCCTAGGAATTGACGTACCTCCTTGTGGTTGATGGGTGCTGGCCAGTCCTTGATGACGGTTACTTTATCCGGATCCGGTGCTACGCCTTCGGCGCTGACCACATGTCCTAGGTATTGGACCTTGGGTTTCAGCAGGTGGCACTTGGACGGTTTCAGTTTCATCCCGTACTTGGACAGTGACTCGAACACTTCACTCAGGTGTTGGAGGTGATCTTCATAGGTCTGAGAGTAGACAATGACATCATCAAGGTATAACAAGACAGTCTCAAAGTTCTTGTGGCCCAAACAACACTCCATAAGTCTCTGGAATGTTCCTGGGGCATTACACAAACCGAATGGCATACTGTTGAACTCGCATAAGCCCATGGGAGTCGTGAAGGCTGTCTTCTCACGATCCTCCTCTGCAACGGCAACCTGCCAGTACCCACTAGTAAGATCTAATGTGGAGAAGTAGTTGGCAGATTTGAGTGCAGCTAGTGACTCTTCTATGCGTGGTAACGGGTATGCATCTTTGTGTGTGACTTTGTTGATTTGCCTATAATCTACACACATCCTCATACTACCATCTTTCTTTTTAACCAGGACTAGTGGTGCGGCCCAGGGACTACAGCTATCCCTAATGACTCCTGCATTCTTCATGTCCTGAAGCATCTCTTTTGCTTTCTGGTAGTGAGTGGGCGGTATAGGCCTGTACCTTTCTTTGATGGGTGCATGGTTGTTTGTGGGGATATGATGTTGTACCCCTTTAATCCTCCCAAAGTCAAGTGGGTGTTTGCTGAACACTTGCTCATACTCCCGAACTACCCGGTATACTCCATTTTTCTGGTGAGAGGGTGTATTGTCAGTCCCTACACTGAGATCTTGACACCATTTCTCTAACTGATCTTTGGAGTGAGGGGGTTCATCAGTGACTGTTTGATTTGAGGATTTTACATCAATCACAGCATCATCTTTTACTTGGTACAATTTAGCTACAGTTGCATATCTTGGTAGTCTGACTTCGTCATCACCATAATTCAATATGCGTACGGGGACTCTCCCCTTTCTTACATCGACTAACCCTCTGGCTGTCAAGAGCGTAGGACTACTGTCAGACATTACAGGTTCTACTACAGCTTGGTAGTCCTGCCCTCTGAGGCCTATGGCTGCTCGACACCAGATCATCATTTCACTTCTGGGTGGTACCACAATTGGAATGGGATCTGTGACCCTTACTCTGCCAATCTCACCATTTGACAATGTTACCTGTTGTTGATACACCAGAGCTCTGATCTGCTTTTGGATAGCCCTCTTTTCTCTGGGTTTACCGGCTTCAGCACTCTGTTGGAGCAAAAACAACACTTCATCGAGGCATTTGATCATGACATTGGTACCCAATATGACATATGGATCCTTGTGGTTAGGCTTATCCTGGACCACTAAGATACCCTGGTTTTTCAATTGCACCCTCCCCACCTTTACTGTAGCTTCCCACTGTCCCTCTATGGTAACCGGAATACCATTAGTGGCTTCAAGGTTCATCTCGGGATTTGGGGGTTCTAGCTTAACATCTGGCCAGAACTGCTTGTAAAGGGTACTGGGGATGGATGTCACCTGGGATCCAGTGTCTATCAAGGCGGAGATAGCGATGCCATCGATGACAATTGGTAAGTATGGACAGTCTCCCACATACTTGTGTTCCCAGCTGGACGTAGGGCCTGCACAGTCTACTCCTGGGGTTGGCCCTTCTCGCCCAGGGGTCGCTCGTTTAAAGGACGGGATTGCAGATTGCGTCCTCCTAAGTCGTTCTGCTGACTGTTGCGGCGTCTGTCAGGACTGCGGCGGTCTGCAGGTTTTCCTCGCGACGGCTGTGTCTTTCTCCTCATCCACGGGACGTCGTCAGGACTGTCGGCGAGTAGAATCTTGTCCGATGGCCTTGCATCTGTCTTGGGTCTTCTCCCAGCTTGTAGCTTGGCCACGTCCTTCATCAGCTGCTCGACATTAGCACACAGTTGATCAAACCGATCAGGTGTCACAGTCTGTGCACTGGACTGAATCGCAGGGATTGGAGATGTTGCTGCCGGCACGGAAGGGGTGTCAGCGTACTGCTGCTGCTGCGGTGAAGCGGGATCAGGTACTTCAGCGAGTCGCTGTCCCCAAACTGTTAAGTCTCTCAAGGTATCAAACTCTGCGCCTGGGTTCTGTATGGACCACCAGCTTGCTTGCTTCCTATCCTCAGATAGTTTAAGGCCCACAATAAATTGTCCAATTAACGCTTTGTTCTCATCTCGAGCACTGTCAGGATCGACTTGTTTTAACAGTCTGTATGCTTCTTGCAAGCGCAGTGAATAATCAAGGACAGTTTCTTGTGCCCCTTGGTTACAACGATAGAATGACAGTCTTAATCCAGCTTCGGTATGGCACTCAAAAACCCGGGTTAATCTAGCGAATATCTGCTCCACAGATTCCTGAACTTCTACAGGCCAGCTGCGGCTCTGCAGTTCGGCTGCACCGGTTAATTGTCCCATAATAACTGAAGCTCTTTGCTTACCGGTCATCGGGTACATGTCCAGGGCTTGGCATATCTTCCTCTGGAAGTTCTCCAAGGTGCTGGGTACACCGCTGTACTTGGGTAACCAGGTCGCACTAGGAACGTAGGGTAGAGACATCGGCATAATCGGAGCGGGTTGCGGTAGCATACCGCCGACTTGTTGCTGTCCATCAAGTTGTATATTTTGAGGTGCCGCTTGGTCTAGCGGGGGCACCGCGTGATCGGGAGCCGGGTTACTCATGGTCGCTCCCCCTTAGTTAAGCGTAGCCTTTCCCTCGGTTGCAAACGGAAGTGTCGGGCGCGCGGTGAGGAGTGAGGCACCACGGGAGTTTCCGGTTCCTGCTGCGTACGGAGGAAGTCGTCAGAGCGTGGGGGCGGAGCCAATCTTCGCGCCCTCTGCACAGTCACGCCCCTTCTTTTCCCGCCTTTTCGCGCAGCAATGGCGGACCAAATGTACAGTTCGATATTTACAGTCAATAAATAGCACACAATACCCGTGATAACGGGCCTGCTCGTATCCTGTTCGTGACGCCAAATTCTGACTCACCGTAGCCGGGGGGTACACGTAGCGGGCGTTGTTTCTCCTCCAGTCACGGAACCGCGCCTGCGGTGGTGTAGGCCCGGTGGTCCAGATCAATAGGGGAATGGCGGAACAGTGGGGTGATTTGTCTTCGTGACGCCACCTGCGGGTGTTCTGGTAACGGTACCAGCGCTGTTCGGGTCTCCGGGGGATGGTACACAGCGAGATGGAACGCTCCCCACAGGATGAGCGGGAATCCCCGGAGCCGGGAGCTGCGCAAGATGTTGTGAGGCAGCTGCGGGACGCTGCGCGCTGAATCCTGGAGTAATGCACAACCACACAAAGTCTCTTTTAGGTACCTTTACTGGTTGGTAGGCAGGTACACTCGGACCGGGATAGTGAAGTTGGCACTTATGGAGTTTCACAGCAAGCAGTGTTAGGCTTCCTTTCTCTACTTCTGGTGCTAAGGTCGGGTGGATGTGGAATCCAGCCGGACCGGGCAGGGTGTTCAATGGAACTTGCTTCACCTGGTTGTCAGCACTGAGGGCACTGTAAAAGGGTCTGAGCAGGATCAGTACTCTTCCCTGGGCTCTCGTGGGTAGGTGCATCAGGTGGAACAGGTGGCTAAACCTCCTGTTGGATGTAGCTGGTTCTCTGTGAGGGCTTTGTAGCTTCCACAGCTTCGGTTCCAGTAACCGGATGGTTTGGAAAGAGTTGGATTAACTCTGTATTCCTGAGAGGTGATCTCCTTCTTCCTATTATCCCAATTGCAGGGATCTCCACTGGCTAACAGGCTAGCAGGGCCTAGTGTGTTCCTCATAGGGTGGAGGTTTCACACAGGCAGGCAGCTCTTGTAGCGTCTACCACACTCTGAAGTTTCTCCCTCCAAGACTCTTTTTATAGGGGGAACTGGTTAGAAGTCACCAGTGTTAGCTCCCCCTAGAGGCTCGGGGTTGAAACCAGGTGTTCTAAGTGTTGTTTGTGTTGTGGTTTTGCTGTGCTGTTACTTACTCCATTTGTACCTAAGGATTTCTGTGGTGCCCAACAGGTGCCAGGGTGCCACAACAAGATACCATAGGTGGCGTCACAAACTCTTTTTATTTTATTTTTAACCCTTTTTCAGCGACCACCGGGGCACAGGCCGCCGTGACATCCCCCGTGAAACTACAGCCAAGACCGCATACCCTACAGCCCTGGGGTGGGTCACAACCATACCATGGGGCACTCTCATGAAATAAATGAAGTGGCTATTAGTGTTAGATAGTGTAGAGAGGGAACAGTAGATATTTTTTAAAGCAAATATATGAGAAAATAGCTTAGATTATAGGAATAAATTAGGAAGTCAGGAGAAAAATACTTGGACTCGGACTAACCCTTTAACTTATGTTGTTGTTGTTCCTTTCTGTCTGGAAATTCTTCCCAATAACGTTATGTGAATATACAGTGAGCCCCTGAGAATTGCTTGGCTTTATGTTCCCTTCAGCTGGGTCACCGTTTAAATAACTAGAAATTATTTGGTCATGAAATTGCATGGAAAGTACCAGACATTGGTAGGGGAAGGGAAGACATTCCTTCCACAGGTGATAATGAAGATTACCCACATAGCATCACTCAGCTACAATTCCGGAGACCAAGGTTCAGTCTATGGACCGTCTGCTGATAATCTGTAAACTCATTTATGAGTATAGAGGGGAGAGAAGAATTGTCCCCATAATTGGCAGATATGGTACTGGCTCTAAGGGGCTAGTCACGAACCTCAGGAATTCATAGCAGAGTATAGAGGAGAAATAGTAGTAGCACTTTTTCCCCATAAATCATTGCAGGTGTAACCTGATTCCTCACTGATGACAGAACTGTAGACAGATTTGGGCAGTTTTTGGTTGTAAATGATCAGCGCAGGAGACAAAAACGGAAGAATCTAAATAACAATTTCTCTCTATTTTACAAAAGAAAAGGTCAGACTGGACTCCTGATCTTAAGCGTAACTCACACTTGAACAACTATATAGACACTTTCAGACATTTGGTAAAATCCACTATTTTAGATACACACAAGAGTCCACCATCCAATATCAATGCCCAGGAGAGAAGGGCCGTACGGTCCTTGAAAACCAACAAAGAAATCATCATTAAACCTGCAGACAAGGGTGGTGCAATAGTCATGATGAACAAATCTGACTACCTGAAGGAAGCAAACAGACAACTGATGGACATACGCTACTACAAGAAATTGCAGTCTGACCCCACACAGGACTATTACAAGGAATTAAAAAAGGTTGGTTTCTTGTCTACCTGACATATTCTTAAGAGCTGGTGACCTAATACCAGTAAGTCCAAGAACAGGCACATTCTACATGCTTCCCAAAATCACAAATCAGGAAATCCAGGGAGACCAATCATTTCATGTGTGGGCACTCTCACCGAACAAATTTCTGGGTGGGTAGAGGGTGTTCTCAAACCCCTGGTAAAAGAGACACCCAGCTACATTCAGGACACAACTGACCTATTGAATAAACTGTCAGCAATAGGTCCAGAAGGAACCATCCTCGCCACCATGGATGTGGAATCTTAGTACAGCAACATCCCACACCAGGATGGATTAAATGCCTGCAAAACCTTCCTGGAGAACACAGGGATTGATGCTGACTCTGTGGTAGAACTCACAAAATTCATCCTCACGCACAATTACTTTAGATTTGACGACAACATATATTTACAGGAGACTGGGACAGCAATGGGGAGCAAAATGGCACCACAATATGCAAACCTTTTCATGGCCAAGCTTGAAGGTGACTTTTTATCCTCTTGCCCTATCAGGCCTCTGGCCTACTACCGTTATATTGATGACATCTTGATCATCTGGACGGAGTCTGAGCAACAGCTGAAGACGTTCCATGTACACTTTAATCAATTTCACCCCACCATTAACTTAACACTCAACTACTCCTGCACTGAAGTCAGCTTTCTGGACACCATCATTAAGCTACAGAACAATGAATTAGAGACATCCTTGTACCGGAAACCAATTGACCGTCCAACATATTTCCGATGGGACAGCTTTCATCCAAAGCACATAAAAAACTCTATTGTGTACAGCCAGGCCATCAGATACAATCGGATATGTTCCAACCCTACAGACAGAGACAATCACCTTGAGGACCTCAGAAAGACCTTTTTGAACCAGGGCTACCATCCAAGAACAATCGAGAACCAGATTACAAGAGCCACCAGAATATCAAGGAATCATCTCCTACATTACAAAACTAGGGAAGAAAACAACAGAGTTCCTCTTGTAGTCACCTACAATCCAAGTCTGGAGGTGCTAAGAGGAGCTGCACGGAAACTGCAACCACTCCTACAAAAAGATGCCAGACTAAAATCAATATTTCCGGATCCCCCACTCTTTTGTGTTTTAGACAACCTCCGAATCAAAAACGCATCATTGTGAGAAGCGCCCTGTCCTCTCCAGCAGCAACAGGAACCTTTCCCTGCAACCAGAGAAAGTGCAAAACCTGTTCATCTATAATGACAACTGACAAGATAAGGATTCCTGGGACAGATCAGGACTACAAGATCCCAGGTAACTTCAGCTGCACTACAAGCAATGTGGTGTATTTAATCATATGTACCAAATGCCCAACAGGTGGCATGTACGTAGGTGAGACCGGATTACAATTCAGAACAAGAATGAATTCTCATCGCCACTCAATAAAAGAAAAGCGTATGGATCTACCTGTAGCAAAGCATTTTTGCAGCTCTGAGCACAACACTGAATCCGATATGAGGCTGCTCATCTTAAAGAGTGACTTCAAATCTCAGAGAGAGAGAAGAATTTGGGAATACAAATTGATAACAACCTTCAACACACTCGAAACCGGATTAAATATTTCACATGGATTTATGGGATTCTATGTAAAATGAACGGACATTTGGGGATAGCAGATTCATGCATTTTATATATAAAATGAAAGTGCATTTGGAGACAGCTTGCTACACACTGAAATCGTAGGACAATGAACTCCTGACACTTCTGTGAACTCTGTCACTTAGTCTGCTCTCCAGAACTTAACTAAGTAATTTCAGGTCTCCATGGGTTACTAACCATCTACCTAATACATTGGTTCCGCTTATCTTAGAAATCTGCTTTGTCTGTCCCTGCTCCTCCACCCCTCCCTACCCGACTCTGCTTTGCGTCACCTGTCATATCCACCAGAGCATATAACACTGTTTTGCCATTTTTTTTTCTGTTCTCTTCTTTCCCCTTTTTTTTTTTTTTTCCTCTATTGCTTATGTATAAATGTATGTGTCTTCAGAATTTGTGTCATTATCAGCCTGAAGAAGAGACCTGAGTCGTCTCGAAAGCTTGCTATGTTTACCATCTTTTCAGTTAGCCATTAAAAGGTATCAACCACTGAGGACTCTCAGATTGCAATATATTTTTCTCTATTTTACAAAATTTCTTTATTATCTTTGTCACTAATTTATTCAGTTTTTATTTCCTACTCTGATCAATTCAACCAAAAAATGCTCATCTCTGTCTACAGTTCTGTCATCAGTGAGAGATCAAATTACACCTGTAGCCTAGGCCCTAGACAAGTTTATAGAGAAGGAAATGAGACACAAACACTAAAGTATTGCTTAGGTTTCTAGCGCAGAGAAGAAAACTGCTAGGAGTGCAGAATAGGAGTCGTTTTATAAAGGAAATCATGTTATTCCTTATTTACACTCATTAAAGCCTATTATGTACACACAGTAAAAGATATTTTGAAAAATCCCCTGAGGTTTCAGCTCCCACTAGTGGAGGTGCAGGGAGTGGCAGGCTCCACTGCCAACATCTCAGCTTTTCGGTGTGACATTTACCATTCTTCCGGTACTTCTACATCGTCAAACTTACACTATGTATGTAAAGTCGTCACAAGTAACTATGATTATCTAATATATAAAACCACAAGCCATTTGTGACGTCAGTTCCGTCACTTTGCACACACTTCCGTAACTTTGTCCCAAGGTACACTCGCTCAGGGTGGACGAAGATGGCCGCCCTAAGCGGGACGACCGTGGCGAGCCAGCTGGGAGACGACCGCCGTTAGCCGGTCGTCTCCCGGGTGGCGGGTGGCTGAAGGCGCTGACCAATCAGAATAGCGGCGCGCGCAATGCCGCCATATTTGAAATACACTTAGGACAGTGTATTTGAAGTATGGCGCCATATAGCACGCCGCTATTCTCATTGGTCGGCGCGCTGAAGGCGCCGATCAATCAGAATAGCGGCGAGCGCAATGCCGCCATATTTGAAATACACTGAGGACAGTGTATTTGAAGTATGGCACCATACAGCACGCCGCTATTCTGATTGGTCGGCACGCTGAACGCGGCGACCAATCAGAATAGCGGCGCGCTGTATGGCGCCATACTTAAAATACACTGTCCTCAGTGTATTTCAAATATGGCGGCATAGCGCCCGCCGCTATTCTGATTGGTCGGCGCCTTCAGCGTGCAGACCAATCAGAATAGCGGCGCGCGCAATGCCGCCATATTTGAAATACACTGTAGTCAGTGTATTTGAAGTATGGCGCCACACAGCGCGCCGCTATTCTGATTGGTCGGCGCACTGAACGCGGCGACCAATCAGAATAGAGGCGCGCTCAATGTCGCCATATTTGAAATACACTGACTACAGTGTATTTCAAATGCCCTTCAGCCTCCCCTGCTGTCCTCTGCCCTCCAGCCTCCCCTGCTGTCCTTTGCCCTCCAGCCTCGGCTCTCCTAACCCCTCCAGCCTCGGCTCTCCTCACCCCTCCAGCCTCTGCTCTCCTCACCCCTCCAGCCTCCGCTCTTCTCACCCCTCCAGACTCCGCTCTCCTCACCCCTTCATATGCAATGTACAGTATGTGTATATATGTGTGTATCTATTATATAAAGCCCGAAGCCACTTCCGGCCAAACCCGAAGCCTGGTGGTGGTATACAGGGCCCCTGGTGGTGGTATATACAGGCCCCTGGTGGTGGTATATACAGGCCCCTGGTGGTGGTATACAGGGCCCCTGGTGGTGGTATATACAGGCCCCTGGTGGTGGTATATACAGGCCCCTGGTGGTGGTATATACAGGCCCCTGGTGGTGGTACACAGGGCCCCTGGTGGTGGTATATACAGGCCCCTGGTGGTGGTATACAGGGCCCCTGGTGGTGGTATATACAGGCCCATATACAGTGCTGCCGGCTGGGTGGGAAGCGCGGGAAGCGCACAGTTACCTGCTCTGCCTCTCCCCGTCTCCCGGCTTTTGGTGGGGCGGGCACTGCTGCGCAGTGATCACTTCCTGCAGCCCCTCTTCCGGCTCCTCTTCCAGGATAGCGGTCGCGGCGGGCGGCTGGGGGCACAGGGAGCAGGGCCCCCCGGGGAGCTCGGGGCCCGCCGACCGCGGTGGTTACGCCGCTGTATTGCAGCTGTACGGCATAGCAGACGTAGCGGCGCTGGGTCCGGGCCCCCCACAAGCGCCGGGCCCCAAAGCGACCGCTACGTCTGCTATGCCGGTAGTTACGCCCCTGCTCACAGCTAGTGTAATATAATTTGGGAATGATGTGTGTGACTCTGCCCACGGCGCTGCGCTGACCACTCTGCCCATGCTGCTGTGCTGACCACTCTGCCCACGGCGCTGCGCTGACCACTCTTCCCACGTCGCTGTGCTGACCACTCTGCCCATGGCGCTGCGCTGACCACTCTCACCGCACTCACTGGTAACCACTGAGCCACCGCACTCACTGGTAACCACTGAGCCACCGCACTCACTGCTAACCACTGAGCCACCACACTCACTGCTAACCACTGAGCCACCGCACTCACTGCTAACCACTGAGCCACCGCACTCACTGCTAACCACTGAGCCACCGCACTCACTGCTAACCACTGAGCCACCGCGCAGTGCTAACCACTGAGCCACCGCGCAGTGCTAACCACTGAGCCACTGCGCAGTGCTAACCACTGAGCCACCGCGCAGTGCTAACCACTGAGCCACCATATACAGTGCTAACCACTGAGCCACCATATACAGTCTTAACCACTGAGCCATCAGACAGTGCTAACCACTGTGCCACCATATACAGTGCTAACCACTGAGCCACCATATACAGTGCTAACCACTGAGCCACCATACAGAGCTAACCACTGAGCCACCATATACAGTCTTAACCACTGAGCCATCAGACAGTGCTAACCACTGTGCCACCATATACAGTGCTAACCACTGAGCCACCATATACAGTGCTAACCACTGAGACACCATATACAGTGCTAACCACTGAGCCACCTGTATACACACAATTCATTTCACCGCACTCCCCTAACTATTAGTAAATAAACTATATATGCATTCTAGACTACCCGATTCTTTAGAATCGGGCCGCCATCTAGTGACTTTATAAGACATTAAATGCTTGTCACATTGTGACGTGACTGCAAGGTACTTGAATGCGAAATATTACAGTGCAGTGAATGGGATTGCAAAATTACAGTATATGTATCTTGATTTAAGTGAGTCTGCGACCAAATTGTTTTTTTTACATTTTTGGAGAGTATTTTTGAAACAGATTTCAACAGGAAAAGCATGGCTGAAATTAAAGCTGCAATATTTTATATATGATCCTGTGATGCAGTTTGCTGTGAAATGAGAATTCGCAATAGGGTCTTATCTCCCAAGAGAGATTGATGATAATAGACAAAATGAAAGCCGCTCATCTGGCCCGGTTGTGTCACCCACAACCAATATGCCCACTCAAAAACAAAGCAGCTGCTGCGGGGACCGCACTTCCACAGCTCACTGTGATAGATCAGTTATCCAGGACAAAGTGCCTTCACGTCTGCGCTGCTGCCCCAGAAAATACCAGAGTTACCGGGATGTCTGGGAGAATGATAGCTTTATTTCACCAATGCGTTTCGGAGCCCCTTCTGGCTCCTTCTACAGGGAGATATCCTATGTAGTTGGCCCACAAGAGCTCTGCTGCTTAGGGGAAATGCAGATGTGTGTTAGCCTTATAGATGAATAGTTCACCAGGTAATACGTGAGTGGATCGCGTACCGCAGAATACGAGACGCTTTAACTTAGCAGTGCTCCACTACAACATTTTTGAGGGAGCCCTGAGCTTGTTGGTACTTTATACCTGTACAGTGTGAATGTGGACTTGGACATATTTGTAGCAATTCAGCTATTTTTTCATAAAACTGAAAATTCCACGTTACTTGGCAGCATGATATTTCTTGACTTTAATTGTTGCTTTTAATCTCCTGTCTGATTCAAGCTTTGACTCCCTCACTTCAATCTGCCAAACTCTGTTGGGTTTTGCAGATGGTCCGGAAACATCACATGTGATCATCTTTCTGGGCCTATGTAAGGGTGCGTGCACCCGATCATTGTAGGCAGCGTTTTGGACGCAGTGTCTTGCCACTGCGTCTAAAACGCTGCATAGTACAGTACTAGCATAGTGGATGGGATTTCAAGAAATCCCATCCTCACTATGCGTAACCCGCCCGCAGCGTCTTTGGAGCTGCGGTGCAGGTTGCCGGGAGTCCGCGCCCCCGCAGCATGTTTATTTCATGCTGCGGAGTCGGAAGCGGCTCCCATCGGGTGACTGCAGGGAGAAGCCGCCCTGCACCCGCCGCACACGGTGAGTACACGGTGGCTGCGGTCCCCCTGCGGCCACCCGTGGCTTCACTCAGGTCCGGAAGAGCTGCGTCCAAACACGCAGCTCCTCCGGACCGTGTGCACGCGCCCTAAGGCTCACTAAGACACATGCATGTGTCTTGGCATCAGGACTTTTAGTTTTTCTGTGCACAAAGACCTGTGTCTAGTGTTCTTGAACCTCTGCTACTGGACTCCTGTCTGCTTGCAGTGTCCATTCCTTTGTTACCAGCTTCTTGTTTGTTTGAGGCCTCCAATACCTCTACTACCAGTCTGCCTGCGGCTTCCAGTACATCTGCTACTGGATTCCAGTCTGCCTGCAGCTTCCAAGTACATCTGGTATAGGATTCCAGTCTGCTTGCGGATTCTAGTACTTCTGCTATCAGCTTCTTATCTGCCTGTAGCTTCCAGTACATCTGCTATTGGATTTCAGTATGCCTGCAGCTCCCAGTACCTCTGCTACCAGACATCAGTATGCCTGCAACCTCCAGTACATCTGCTACCAGATTACGGTCTGCCTATGACTTCCATACCTCTACTGCCAGTCTGCCTGAGGCTTCCATACTTCTGCTACCAGTCTCCAGTCTGCCTGTGGCTTTCAGTACCCTTACTTCTGGACTCCAGTTTGCCTGTGGCTTTTAGTACATCTGCTGACGGACTCAAGTCTGCCTAGGGCTTCCAATACCTCTGCTACCAGACTCCTGTCTGCTTGCGGCTTTCAGTACCTCTGTTACCTGTTTCCTGTGTGCCTCACTTGTCTGCTGCACTGATGTCCATGGCCTATGTGCTGACCATGACCTTGGGCTTGGATCCACTTCACCAGATGAGCTTCACAGTTTCATTCTTTAATTGCTGTGCCAATAATACTTTTTAATAGTCTGTATTATATGTAAATATGAAATTAACTAAATGGAGGCCCGATTCTAACACATCGCGTATTCTAGAATATAGAAATAGGGATTGCATTGGGGAAGGTGGTGAGGGTTGAATAGGGAGGGACTTTGAGGATGGCGCAGGAGGGGTGGATGGTGTGGCAGGGGGAAGGAGGATGGAGGGGCACAGGTAGGGAGAGGACGGAGTGGCGGGGGGAGGACGGAGTGGCAGGGGGGAGGAGGATAGAGGACAGAGGAGGTAGCGGTGGGGTGGGGGAGGATGTAGCGGCACAGGCAGGGGGAGGACGGAGCACAGAGTGGCAGGGGGAGGAGGACGGAGGACGAAGCAGCGGGGTGGGGGAGAATGAAGCAGCATAGGCAGTGGGAGGACGGAGGATGGAGTGGCGGAGGTGAGGAGGACAAAGGAAGGAGGAGGAAGCGGTGGGGTGAGGGAGGATGGAGCAGCACAGGCAGGGGGAGGACAAAGCGGCATGGGGAGGATGGAGCACAGAGCGGCGGGGGAGAGGAGGATGGAGGACGAAGCGGCGGGGTGGGAGAGGCCGGAGCAGCACAGGCAGGGGGAGGACGGAGGATGGAGTGATGGAGGGGGAGGAGGACAAAGGAAGGAGGAGGAAGCGGTCGGGTGGGGGAGGACGGAGTACAGAGTGTCGGAGGGCAGAGGACAGAGGACGAAGCGGCGGGGTGGGGGAGGACGGAGCAGCACAGGCAGGGGGAGGACGGAGGATGGAGTGGCAGAGGGGAGGAGGACAAAGGAAGGAGGAGAAAGGGGTGGGGGAGGATGGAGTGGCACAGGCAGAGGGAGGACGGAGGATGGAGTGGCGGAGGGGAGGAGGACAAAGGAAGGAGGAGGAAGCAGTGGGGTGGGGGAGGATGGAGTGGCACAGGCAGGGGGAGGACGGAGCACAGAGCGGCGGGGGGGGAGATTACGGAGGACAAAGCGGTGGGGTGGGGGAGAACAGAGCAGCACAAGCAGGGGGAAGACGGAGGATGGAGTGGCAGAGGGGAGGAGGACAAAGGAGGAGGAAGAGGTGGGGTGGGGGAGGATGGAGCGGCACAGGCAGGGGGAGGACAGAGCGGCAGCAGGAGGACGGAGCACAGAGCGGCGGGAGGGAGGATGATGGTGGATGAAGCGGTGGGGTGGGGGGGCAGGGGGAGGACGGAGCGGCAGGGGGAGGACGGAGCACAGAGTGGCGGGGGAGAGGAGGATGGAGGACGAAGCGATTTCTGTGACCGACAGACGCCTTAGACAATTATATAGTAGATAGTTTAGATATAATGTCAGGTAAAGTAATGCATTACAGAATTATGAAGTATCACACAAAATATACATATTGTTGTCTATCCGCAATACATCCAAGATAAACCCCTACATATACAATTGCATTCCACCAGCTAGTATGGTAAAAACTAAACTTTTTATCAAAGTATCACAAAAATCTGCAGACCGGCAATATTAAAAATGAGTGACACAAGAAGAGAGGGTGTTTTAGACAATTATTTGACTATCATACTATGAGTAGAATGTTCAACCTCTGAATCCAATTCTTATGGTTGCCCCTCTGGCCTGAACCATGCACCTTCCAATTTTCAGCATTAAAGAACAGGAGTCAGGTTCATTATAAGTCCCAATCAGGTAGTCCATGTATTTATTGCATTGATGCAAAATTTACATTTTTATAACAGGCTAATGGCAGCTAAGTATTATTTATAAATCAGATTTTATATTTTCACTGAACCTGATGCATCAAAACTTTTGTTGTCAGATGTCTGAAGAGTTGAAACTCATCACAATTTGTAATTCCCTTACATTGTATTCCACAGAGGGGATAAAAGAGAATGAACGGACATTTTCTGTTGTAGTTGTGTTCTTTTGTGAAAGATGGACAGATAAATATCAAAGTTGATGGAGTTTATTACTAGCTGCTCTATAACGAAGCCTCCTGGCAGACAGTCCTACTGGATGGGAAATGAGTCTGCACCAAAGGTCTTGCTCGGCAATCAGGCTAACAACTTACCTTGAACCTTACTATTCTTTAGTACATAGATTGGATCCAAGGCAGATAACACAGGACAAGGAAATGCAAAAAAGGTAACCATCCAACGGGTTAACAGAAAGTGCTGGGTTTCATAGATCCACCGCGCTGACCTCCAGTGAAGACAAACAGAGTGATATATAAAACTCTGTTTAATGGGTAATTTGCCTACCGGTTTCGTGATTTCATCCCTGATAAAGTGATAACTGAAATCACGAAACCGGTAGGCAAATTACCCATTAAACAGAGTTTTATATATCACTCTGTTTGTCTTCACTGGAGGTCAGCGCGGTGGATCTATGAAACCCAGCACTTTCTGTTAACCCTTTGGATCCTTACTCTTGCTGGGCACCATAAGAGAGAGCGGAGTTAGTTGGTTGTGACTTGCACAACCAAATCAGGTGAGTCCTTCCACTAGAGGGGGGCACTGAGGTTATTTGTACAAAAGGAAATTACTCTATGTGCGCTCCATTTCCCTTTTTATTGTAAAAAGGTAACCATGACATTGGGTGCCCGGCAGAGGGGCACTGACTGTCTGAGGGTTCGCAATATTGGCCATAGAGCTCTACCTATACAGGGCATCCATAAAGTGGTGGGGTGGAGAGATTGTATATTCACTGAGGAGTTAAACGATAAAAAGCACATAATGCTCAGGGCATACATGTGTATACAGCTCCTAGATACAGTACAATGCCTCTGAATGGACTTTAGAGAATAATGTTCACACAAATAGAATAAAAAAAGCAAATATTTGAGAACCTACTATGGATTTTGTCACATACCAGCATTTCAGCATGTGACTTGGGGTTGCACCTGCAAGGGATAATTTATCTCTTCTTACACAATCCAACAATCAACCCCTATACTAGGCTGAAAAGTAAGCATAAATCACCATCCCCCAATAAAACCAAACACCCCCAGCTTCACAACATGCTACCACCATCACACACTTCCTAGGCTATGGATTCTTTTAGAGGATACAATGGTCAAACGTATTAAAGTTTTATGCTTAAATATAAAAAATTACACTGCATACAATAAAAATATATAAAAAATAAAACAGACATACAGATATGCAAAAACAGTTATAAAATATAAGGGAGAGATTTACAGAAATAGGTAAACTTTGCAATCTAATGTCTTCTTTCTGTATCCTTGGGGAAAGAGGGATGAAAGCGGATCACAGCAGTGTTTCAACGTTGTTGAGGGGACTATTATATAGAGATCAAATTTCTAGCACTGCCCTTCAATTTTACTATTCTAATTCCTGGTCTGTGACTGTAAATTTAGCAATACATACATTACTTCAAATCCCCTTGGTTTACAACTCTTTCTTTTCCCAGGCAGATATGGAATGGAAGACCCTGATCTGCCAGTGGCCATCTGTCGGTTTCTTTGAAGCATTCCAGAGGTGTGAGACTTTTGTGGCAACAGGAAGACCACCTAGGGTCTCAGATCCTGAGTATGAAAAGACTACAAGTCCTGCTCAAGATAAGATAGGTTATGACCTCTAGCAAATGTCATTTCAATGCTGCTTTCTTAATTCACCTAGAAATACAATCTTGTTCTACAGATTAGATACTTAAAGGAAACATGTCTCAGATTATTCTATACCATTCTAATATCATCTAAGAAACAGCTTAGGCTGGCTTCACATTTGCGTATGGAACGCTGCGTACCAAACGCAGCCAAACGCTTGCACACATACGTTCCTATGTTTAACATGGGAACGCATGTGCCTGCGTATGACTGCGTTTGGCAGCACTTGCGTTCGGATGCGCATAATTTATGCGCCCTCCGACCGCGCTCCAAACGCAGCTTGCAGCATTTTTTTGTGCGTTCGCGGCGCTTGCTCTATCCGCAAGCGCCTGCAAGCTCACAAAATATGCATTGATCTCAATGGGTCCACAGTGTCCTCTGCATGACACCGCAGGAGAACGCTGCAGATCACATTGAGATCTCTCCCGGAGGCCGCCGGTGATGTCACAGGAGATCACCGACGGCCACCGGGAGATCAGCTCAGCCTCTGATGTTCTCCTCCTCCCCGCCGCCGGTAATCTGCTAGCGATGTCGGCGGGGATAAACAGCTGATTTGACAGCTGTTTGAATCTTCCCGCGCTGACATCTCCTCTCGGTGTCGGCGCGGGAGATTCAAACAGCTGTCAAATCAGCTGTTTCTCCCCGCCGACACGTCCCGGAGCTTACCGGCGGCGGGGAGGAGAAGATCTCCGGCGCAGATCTCCGCCTCCGGCCCGCCCCCGGACAATGCCGATTGGCTGCCGGGCTGCACAGTGATGTGTCCGCAGGCGGACATTATCCGCTGCGGACACATCAAAATGTCCCTGCTTTTGACTGCGTTTGTGTCTGCATGCCATCAGCAAATGTGAAGCCAGCCTTACCCACTCACCATCATTCACAAAAACTGCACAGATCAATATTTGAGCTCTAGCAATGTCATCACCCCAGGGAATGATGACATGCCCGAGATCTTGGCGTGACGGAGACGGGTCACTCAGTCAGTGACTGGAGGCTGGCTGTGGGTGAAGAAAGAGGTAGAGGGGCAGGAGAGATGTAAGTGCCATGCCAACCCTACATCACTTGTGTCTCATTAGCATACAAATTCAGCAAGGGAATAAAGGGTTATTCTCAAATTATGCCTTTGAGCAGCACACAGCTCTACTGTCTCCTTCACTTCCTTGTTGTTAGGGTTAGGCGCTCCTCCTTGTGTGACAAATCTGGTTGAGTCGCTTCATCCTTCTGCTGACTGAAGAAAGGCTGCTGGTATGTCAGGAGTTAACTCCTGTGGCTGGACTATAACTATTGTGCATAGTTGTCCAGGCTCTAGTGGTTTCCTTGGCAACAAACTGTAAACTATGTAAAATAAAAGCTCATATGTCAGAATGACCAGAGATAGAAAAAGCAAGTCAATTGTAAACTTGCTTATTTTTAAGATGTCTAAATAACTAAAGAAATTTCAAAGCTTGAGAATACCACTTAGTTTACAGCACAATCACCAAGGATTTTCATAAGGTGCAACCCAATAAAAACATATTAAGGACTTTTCAAAATAGCTTATTTGGAAGTTATCTAGTCCTAGTTAGCGATCAGAAGCTCTGTAATACTACATTTACAGCAATTCATCTAATTGTCCACCTTGTCATTCCATATATTCCATGCAGTGACCACTAATCTTCCTCATGTCTTGAGGAGAAGTGGGAATGTTTTCCTAAGGAAATGTACAGGAATGTTCCCCATGTGAAGGCAGCCTAAGAAACAGTAAAAGAAGCAGGGCCGGGACTATAGCTAGGCGACCCTAGGCGATCGCCTAGGGCGCCATCTTGTGGAGGGCGCATTTTCTCCACATGAGGGGCCCATTGTCCGCCCCCTGGGGAGGCCCCGCACCCCCTGGAGGGCCCCGCGCCCCCTGGGGGGCCCCGTTCCGGCCGCCGGCGCCCACGCCGGCCGGAGAGGAGGGAGGACGGGACTTCCTGTCCTGCAGCTCTGCCCGCCCCTCCTCTCCTCCTTACATCAGACGCACGCACGGAGGCCGCAGTGAGTGTACAAAGGCGCGCGCCTCCCCCCCGGCCCCCGCATACTAGGCCCTGTATACAGCACCACTGGGGCTGCTGTATAACCCCTGGGGCTGCTGTATTACCCCTGGGGCTGCTGTATAACCCCTGGGGCTGCTGTATTACCCCTGGGGCTGCTGTATAACACCTGGGGCTGCTGTATTACCCCTGGGGCTGCTGTATAACCCCTGGGGCTGCTGTATAACCCCTGGGGCTGTTGTATTACCCCTGGGGCTGCTGTATTACCCCTGGGGCTGCTGTATTACCCCTGGGGCTGCTGTATTACCACTGGGGCTGCTGTATTACCCCTGGGGCTGCTGTATAACCCCTGGGGCTGCTGTATTACCCCTGGGGCTGCTGTATTACCCCTGGGGCAGCTGTATAACCCCTGGGGCTGCTGTATAACCCCTGGGGCTGCTGTATTACCCCTGGGGCTGCTGTATAACCCCTGGGGCTGCTGTATAACCCCTGGGGCTGCTGTATTACCCCTGGGGCTGCTGTATTACCACTGGGGCTGCTGTATTACCCCTGGGGCTGCTGTATTACCCCTGGGGTCTGTATATACCACTGGGGAGGCTGCTGTATACCACACTGCTGGGGCTGTATACCTGTGCTGGGGTCCACCCTCGGGTTATACACGAGTCAATAGGTTTTCCCAGGTTTTGGGGGCAAATGTGGTCGGCTTATACACAGGTCGGCTTATACACGAGTATATACGGGTAGTAATCCTACAATGTCTGCTGGACATGGTATGAGGAGGTTTATGGCTCAGTTAGTACACTCCATACTTCATGGTAAGGGGAGGGTTTATGGCTCAGTACACACTCTATACTTCTTGTTATTAACCAGTTAATGCTCTCTTGTCCACCGCACTGCAGTGTCAAAAGAGGACAACAGCGAGACAAGCAGCAACATGGCATCAGAGAGCCCCTGACCTCGAAATAGAAGATCCTCAGATCCTGGTATTGTGACATAATATTAAGAATAATACTTTTTGCATTTATATTACACTATGAACTCCACAGCACTTTACATACATCATGAACACTGTCCCCATTGGGGTTCACAATGTAAACAACCTATCAGTATGCCTCTGTAGTGTGGTTGGACGAACCTTTTATAGGTCCCCGTTAAATTTAATTTACTTTCAAAGTATGCTGACATTTTTATTCCCAGACATATTTCGGGGGGGGGGGCGCCGTTTGCCTTACCTGCCTAGGGCACCAAAATGCCTTGTCCCGGCACTGAAAAGAAGAGACTTCAACATTTCATAAAAGAGAATGCAAGAAGTGGTGACAATAGAAGGAGGGAGCGCCAAAGGCAAAAGTAAACCCAGCATTGACAGGACATTGATTGACAAGTCATTAACGCTCCTTGTTGGGCTGCGGCAGTTTGCTAGTTACTAGTTGTTAGGTGTAACATAACTTTACTGGAAATATGCTGCACTTCCTTTAGTAGAAGGCCTGGACGATAAAACAATTTGTTTCCAGTGATCAGGTGATATAAAATAATTATTAGAAAATGATGAATTTACAGCTGTGCGTGTGAGATAAAAAAACAGGTTTCCCTTATAAATAGGTGATCTATAATTAAGCAATCCAGTAATGACTCACTAGTCGCAATTGTATAATAAAAGCTCCACTGTAATTTTCAAAAGATATGTCAACATAGGCTATGGAAGAAGTTGTAAAGACTTGAGTAACTATAGAAGGAAATGGATGTTCTGTGGAAAGGTAATAATGCAGGCTGCTATTATTTGTAGTCATCTGGAGACCTCTAGGGGTGAATGTTGGAAATTCAGGTAATCATACTTATTAATGACTCTTTGCCGCCATCCTGTGGTCAGAATCCAATATTATAGAAAGCTTTGTTACCTTAGATCTCAGCAGAGAAAATGATCTTTAATTAATTGGGTTTCCCCACAAACTTAATTTTAATCAGTTGATCTTGGAATAACAATAATATTCACAATTGAATAATAATTATTTATAACCCACAATGCCATCTGTTTTGAGAAAAGTATTTAATCTTTGCTACATTCCCATAGTCTGACTGCACTCTCTAATGAACCCTTTCCTGTTTAGCTGCTGGGATCGTCTTTACTCTACACAATGAGTACCTTCTGCTCCTTTGGAAGGAACGTCATGTGTCGTCCTTTGTATTGACCACGTATGTATTTATATATATATAAATGAGATCTCCTCTGAGACATTCTATCTTATTTCTAAGCTAATCATAGAATGGTGGGGTTGGCAGGGGCCTCCTGGGTCATCTGGTCCAACCCTCTTCTCAAAGCAGGATTCACTAAAACATCCCAGTCTCTGATTAAAGACTTCCATTGAAGGAGAACTCACCTTTCATGGCCGCCTGTTCCACTCATTGATCACCCTCACTGTCAAAAAGTCTTTTCTAATATCTAATCTGTGTGTCCTTCCATTCAGTTTCACCCCATTGCATCTAGTGTTTCCCTTTACAAATGAGAATAAAGTTGATCCCTCTACAGTGTGACAGCCCTTGAGATATTTGTAGACAGCTATTAATTCTCCTCTCAATCTTCTTTTTTGCAAGCTAAACATCCCCAAATCCTGTAACCGTTCCTCATAGGACTTGGTTTGCAGACCGGTCACCATTCTGGTCACTCTTCTCTGAACTTGCTTCATTTTGTTGATGTCTTTTTCATAATGTTATCAAGCAGAATTCCATAGAGAAAAGTAGACCTCACTAAAATTAGGGGGCATACTTCAAAAGTTACTCCACAAAGGTTGCATAACATAGACAAGGAGTATAGACTTAATTATATCATGAAAAAGTATCAAATTTATTTAATGTTGACAAAACAAAGACAAGGAGGGGAAGATCAAAAAAGTGCTCCGTGCAGGTAGCCACAGGACGGTTCACATATGTTACACTTTGTCAGACACACATAAACATGTCCTGTCCTTACATATAAAGACTGGTTCTGCGCAGAGACCCATATGCAGTAAATCACTTGTGGGGGTACCTTATACATCAATCACCTACAAGCCATATGGATAAAAATTTACAATGACATTGCAACATGTTCCATGTATTATATCCCTTGTGGACTATTGTGGATCAAGATAGAATAGATATACACATGTTTCATACCCAGTATATGGGAAAAGAGCGCGGCACCTATTAAGTATTTTGCTGACAGGCAAAAGTCAGTGTGTGATCTAGCTAGTAGGCATAATTACCAGGGCCGTCACTGGCCATCTTGCATGGAGCAGCAGGGGTGAGAGGTGGTCCAGACCAGGGGACCCCAACGCGTTTCGTGACCACAGTATACAGATCACTTCATCAGGGGATGCTCCAGCTCCTCCATCGGAGATTTTTATATCCGCTCGCGTCACCGGAAGTGACGTTACGCAAGCTGGTCACCTGACCGGAACTGTGCGCGCCCGTGTCACAGGACACTGCACCGCCCACCGCGCCAACGTCAGGCCGCACGCGCGCGCGGTCACAGGGACGCGTCACCATAGCGACCGCGCGCGCACAGAGCCCGGACATCAGCGCCGATAGGCAGGACGTCCCATGACACCGCGCGCACAGGTATAGAGGGACAAACAAGAAAGGGATTTGCAACAGTTACCTTGATGATCTATTAAGCCAGTGTGCCAAGGTATTACATTGTTTAAAATCACACATATAATATGGCAGTGCATAGTGACTCATGTAGCACACTGGCACGGCGTTCTCCTGATTCCCAAATAGGTTATGCAATTTCCACAAAACATAGTCCTCAAGTTCTTCCTTAGGAGACCTTGCTTGTCTGTATCAAAAGAGCCAGAAAAATATCCCACAGACGCCAAGGGAGGAACCTAAAAAAATCCTTAAAAAGAGGAGATAAAAACATAAATGTGTCAGAAAAAAACTGACTAAAAACATTTGAGAGGTACAAAAAGATCAGGACACACCAGGCAGCAGCGGCTACAGAAAAGGCGCAAAGCTTAAGTCTTCATTTAGACCATTGGGTGACATTGTGTCCAATGCCACAATCCACTTTGTTTCCCGTTGTGACAGTACTTTACGGACATCACCACCCCTAATACCACCGTGTACCACGTCGATACCTCTGAACATCAAGGTCGACGGTTCACTATTGTGGTATTTCAGGAAATGACGTGGTAATGTCTTCAAAGTGGTTTGGTCTTTCACTGTGGGGGCCGCGACAATGCCCCTCACGTGCTCCCTCAACCTCCTCCTCAGCTCCCTGCATGTCCTCCCTACGTATATCTTACGGCAGGAGCACGTGGCATAGTATACCACGCAACTCGTGCCGCACGACACGTATTCACGGATGTCATAAGAGCGAGAACTGTCGAAGGAGGAAAAGGAAGCAACGCGCTGGACATTCTCGCAGGCCACACAGTGACCGCAGGGAAAACATCCCTTTAGAGGTCTCCTAGCTCCAAACAGGCCTGATGGAATTGTTAAGTGGTGACTATGGACTAGTAAATCCTTCAAATTTCTTGAACGTCTGGCCGTCATAAAGGGACGGTCAGATAGGGAACCTTTCAGATAAGGGTCAGAAAGGAGTATCGGCCAATGTCTATTAAGTATTTCCCTCATCTTATCCCACCCCTGGTTAAAGGTGGATATAAACCGAATCGGTTGGACGTCGGGAGTTACAGATTTATTAGGACTGTATAGAAGAGAATCCCTAGGGGTATTTTTTGCCCGTAGGTATGCCCGTTTGATTGACCTATTATTATACCCTCTTTCACGAAAGCGATCCTTCAGATCCTGGGCTTGTTTTTCGCGGCTGCACCTGCCGCAAGTGCCGAAACCGCACTTGCCGCACCTGCCGCACCCTTACCGCAAGCCCCATAGACATTGCATGGGGCTTGCCGCAAGTGTGCCGCAAGTGTCGCGGTTATGCAGTAATCGCGGCAGATGCATTTTTTTCACCGCATCTGCCGCGATTTGAAAATACCGCTGATGTGAAAGGGCCCTTAGGCTCATTTCACACTACTGTATTTCGGTATCCATGTGAATCCACCTGAAACTGGATGCACCTACATCAGTTTTTGGCCCCAATGACTTTCTATGGGGCTGCAGGAACTTGCGGGTGCATCCAGTTCTTAAAGATTCCCCTGATTCAGGTGTCAGTGCTTTTTTTTACAGAGACCAAAAATGCATTTTGGAGGTTTTTAGTCTCTGTGACAAAATGTTGAAGCACGCGGATCTTGGGCACTATGGGTTAAATTAGGATGTGCTCAATGGAACTCGGATCCATAGGAATTTATTCCGGACTGTGCGTGCCCAGAACCCAGTTTTAAATGGCACCCCCATGTGTCACCATTACATTTTTTTTTCAGTTGATGGAGTGGTGTCAGGACTTATTGTTTGTGTGGCGAGATGATGTTTTCATTAATACCAGTTTTGGATAACTCGGATATTTTGTTAACTTTTGATTGCATCTTTTCTTGGAGCTGCAATGACTAAAAAACAAAATGTTGGCATTCTGATTTTTCTCATTATAGCATTTACTGTTCAAGTTAATTGTTTATACAGTATATTTTGATAGATCTGACTTTTATGGATATACCAGTATCGCATATGACTATTTTAGATTTTAAAAATTTTTAAATTTCTTTATTTAGACTAGAAGAAAGAGATTCAAACTTTTACTTAACCTTTGTTTACTTTTGTTTTTTAACCTTATTTGTTAGGCTCTTTAGGGGACTTGAACCTGTGATTGTCCTTTTGCTTATACAATATCCTTCAATTCAACAGTATTGCAGCATATTGGAAAAATTACAGTCTCCTATGAATGCCAGTCACAGGCTTGTCTTGACAGATCAATACAGGCATGGAGGAGTTTAGCTGGTTCTTGGCTATCACGACAAACATTTGACGCCCCACAATCGTGTTGTGGGAGGTAGATAGGGCAGAATGGGGAGATTGACAGGTGCATTTAAAGAAACCCTGTAAGGTAATTTTTCAGTATGATACTAATAGTACCCTTGAATAGTACCTGGCAGCCCTTTCAGAATATGTAATAATCATTACTGTACCCATTGTAATTCTCTTGCTATAAGCACCTTCATACCCAGCAGGCAGCTATCTTCAGCAGTAAAAGAAATTAACTGGACTATTGAATAATTCACAGTATGTAAATGTTCATTATTTACTCCTTCTCAGGGAGCTATCCTCCCTCCACACCCCGCTGTGCTCTGCCTCGCTTCCCAGATTCATTTTCATTTTGCTGTCCTCCATGGTGCTTCTGATGAGAAGAGGGTGGAAGGGAAAGATGACAGGCACATATCTGATAGCTCATCTCATCTGCCAGTGTCTGTAATTGGTTGCCTGTATGGCAAACAAACTGATGTCAGATTATTGTAAAAATAAACAATTAATTGAAAAAATTGGCTTGGGGAGCCCCCAATTTTTAAACCAGCAAGATAAAGAGCATGGCTGGGGGTTGCTATTCTTACCCTGGGGAGGCACATAGTTTTTGCTCCCCCCCACAGGGTAAGAATAGCAGTCACCCTAGAGTATGATGCATTCATTAGAAGTGCCATTTTCTGGTGCTGTACCCAACTCTTCCAGCTGCCCTGTGGGGTTAGCAGACTTGGTAATAAGTGGTTAATGCTAGCTGAGTATTACTAGCTGGCACAAAGCCCGAGTTTCATAATGTTGGGCCAATGTTTGACCCATCCATTATAACCTCTAAGTAAATAGCAAATAATACACCACACTGTGAAAAATAATTTATTTATAAAAACAACACAATCACATACCTTTTCCCTTCTTTGTTACTCCCAAATAACCCTCCACGATAATCCTCAGCAATGTCTGTTCACAGCAGGAAACAAAATTCACTTATGGCTGTGAGAGGGTGTGATGAGAGAAAATTAATTTGGGGTAAGAGCTCAGCTGACCTCAGATGAACAAGTCTGTAATGTCACAATGCTCACAGCAGGCAGTGAGTTTTGAGTCCTGCTGTGATCGGACATCACTGAAGATTATCATGGAAGTTTTTTTTTTAAGTAATAAAGATGGGATAAAAGGTTTGTGATTGAGTTCCTTTTTATAAATAAATTATATTTCATGATATGGTGTATTATTTACTATTTATTTAGACACTCATAATGGCTGGGTCTAACCTAAAATTGCCTCAATATTATGAACCTCTGACTTATTGTCATCTGGCCATACATAGTAGGCATTATCCATTAAAAAGTGCCCCGCTGCCTTCTGTCATCTCTTTCTGTGTCCAGATCCGTGATGATCACGGCCCCGAACACAGAAATAGTTCACCTCCTGTGGTGTCCATTCCTGTCCGTGGGGTCCTGCAAGAAGTAGGATCCCACGGACAGGAAATAATATGTTATGTGAAACCAGCCAAATGGTAGAAAACAAACTGGTTGACCAGATGGCTTGGAACACTCCTAAGCCAGGTGAGCTTTTTTGCCCCAAATATTCAGGGAAAGTTTTAGGGCCATTTCAATATTTCAAATTTTATACCTGGACAAAGCCTTGTTCACCAACTTTTTAGTAAATTGTTTGGGTTTCTAAACACAAACCGTATTTGCACTGTTCGTACCAAATTAGAAATTGGTGAACATAATGACCTTGAAAAATTTGATTCATGTTAAATTTACTGGACTCACAATATGGTTTCAATTTGTCCCCTGTTTGTCTGACAGTTATCTCTTCTGACTTCCTCATACTCATGAATGTTCAGCTTGTACTGTATGGAGTGAATGAGCTTAAGCAAACCCAGGTGATTTTGAAATGGATTACCTCTGCTTTGTTGTTGTAAAGGTGACACTACTTAATAAACGATCAATGACACAACAATGAATACACTTAACTAGATGGCATCCACTGTAAAAACAGACCGTAAAAACACCAGGCAACTCATAAGTAAACAGTAGAACATTCAAGCCTAAGTAAATGATGTATTGGAAATGTGTTGTAATAGTCCCGTCACACGGAGCAACGCTCCAGCGATCCCAACAGCGATAAAGACCTGGTCGGGATCTCTGGAGCGTCGCCAAGTGCTCGCTGGGGAGCTGTCAAACAGGCAGATCTCCTCAGAGACCAGGGACCAAGGAGCCACCTCCACATCGCTGGAGGCGGGAGGACGCTGGTAACTATGATAAACACCGGGTAACTAAGCAGCACTCGCTGCCTAGATACCCGGTGTTTATCATAGTTACCAGCGTCCGTCCTCCTTAGCGCAGCCTGTAAGCAGGGAGGACGCTGGTAACTATGATAAACACCTTAGTTACCCAGTGTTTACCATGGTTACCAGCTTGATCGCTGGTCTCTTGCTGTTACACACGACAATGCGTGCTGACCAGCGGGAGACCAAGGACCAAAAAATGGTCGTGAACCATGTGCAGTAATCAGTGACCTCACAACAAGGGCCTGATCGCTGCTACATGTCACACACAGCGATATCGCTGGGGAGGTCGCTGTTACATCACAAAACTTCGCTGGCGATCTCGCTATGTGTGACGGGGGCTTAATGGTGGTTTTAAAGTGTGCATAAATATTTTTCAACTAAAATATACTCATTGGAAGGTACAGGGTATTCACTAAGCTTTACTCATGGTTTACTTTGTTTGGAGGCACAGGATCTTTACGAAGCTTTATTGATAGTTTACTCATGGGAGGCACAGGATATTTACTAAGCTTTATTCATGGTTAACTCATGATGAGGCATGGAATTGTTATTAAGCTTAAAGGTACCGTTACATGATGCAATATCGATTGCAATATCGCCTCAAAGTCACGTGGTGTGGTCAGTTGCAATTGATATCGTGAGTGCGTTGTGTCGTGTAACAGGGTGATGCGAGTACAATTTATCACTGGAGCGACATTGTCTGATTTATGTGCAGACAATTAAATCAGGCGATATTGCATAAGCGATGTGGTAGGATCGCTCAGTGTGACACCGCAATTGCGATGTTGCAAGCAACTTCCCCTATTTATGACATTGAAAAATATCGTCGCTGGGTTGCTCATACCCAGCGAATGAAAATTGCTTTTACCATCCTACTTGCGTTGCCTACGATATCTTCCCGTGTGACATCTCCAAGGCAATCTTGGAAAAGTGCCAAAATCGTGTGCGCTCCCGTGAAATTGCTGGCGATTTCGAATCGATATTGCGTCGTGTAACGGTACCTTTACTCATAGGGAAGTATAGTATCTTTACTAAGCAGTACTCATGATCTACTTATAGGGAAGTACAGTATCTTTACTAAGCCTTACTCATGGTTTATTTGTGGAGAAACAAAGTATCTTTACTAAGCCTTAGGCTAGGGTCACACTTGCATTTTAATTTTCAAATCCTGATCCGGTTTTGAGCTTTCAAAATGCTCAAAACCGCATCAGGAAACACTCCTCATAGGAGCCCATTATAACAACCGGATTGCATGTAATGCAATCCGGTTACTGCATCTGGCTCTGCAGCCTGTGTGAAAAATCATTTTCGGAGTGGTTCTGTGCCCACCAATGCGGTAACCGCATTTCTCAGGATGTGTAATCCTGAGCAATGAGGTTACCGTATACTTTGCTTATCCCGGCTGCCGCCGGGATAAGCAGAGTGTTAACAGTGTAAAAATAAGCTTTAATATTAATAATAATTGTGCCCATCATGTCTCTAGGGGGTGCCCACCCCCCCTAGAGACATGCTGCCTACTCAGGTGGGCATATAATGTGTTAAAAACTCCTGTACAGTAAGCCGGCTCCTGTCAGCTCTGTACAATTTTCTGAATGAAGCCGCGGCTCCACTGACAGCTGTATGCATACTATACGTAATGTACGCATAGTATGTGCCGCTGTCCAAGGTCCTGTAGACTTTTACATTAGATCTATGGGCAGCGCAGCGTGACAAAAACTATTAGTGTACGCCACTTGTAATACAATCTACTACACCACCAGTGTACTTCCTACTAATTTTTAACTGCACCTTGGCCACATCTGACTTCTGGTCAAGATGCAGCGTGCCAAAAACTATTTGTGTAGGCCACTTGTAATACAATCTACTACACCGCCAGTGTACTTCCTACTAATTTTTAACTGCACCTTGCCCAGGTCTCACTTTGGGCCTAGTAGCAGTGTTGGTTCAGTCACCTCTGCTTGATTGACATTCACCTTTTTTTGGTAAAACAACTGTACTGCTCCCAATATTTTCACATACAAAATGAGTGGCAAAGGCCTGCTGCTGGTGGAAATGGGAGTAAGCATGGTGGAAAGGGAAAAAAGTTTGTGTCCGTGGGGTAGATGCTAAAGCTACATTAAGGGTAGGGTCACATTGCAAACATGAATTGCATTCACCGCATCCGGATCCGGATGCGGTGAATGCAATTCCGGTCACACACATTTTTATTCAAAAATGTGTGCAGAATACCGCACTGCGGTCACCGGATGGCTCAGGATGTGTAATCCTGAGCCATCCGGTAACTGCAGAGTGTGCGGATCCCGATCGGCCAAGTTAATAAAGATTTAATTTAAGTACAGAACTGACTGTTAGAGGTCTGTAGGGGGGCTTAGACCCCCCTACAGACCGGGCGGCCACTTCTATAGTGTTCTTCTACAATTGTACCTATGGCACGGGCTGATCTGAGCTCCGTGCATGTGATCCAAATATCCCCCCTCCCCCTATCACTATACAGGGGTGCATACACCCCTGTAGTACAGTACTGCTTTATTTAAGTTATAAACAGCAAGATTTGTCCCAAACGGAAGATAATTAGATATTTACATGTTCCATAGGCAGAGTCGAGTGATTTCCATGGGCGGGGCTGTGTGCAGTAGCCTCCGCCCGCTCCTTCTTGATGCCCGCCCCCTCTGGCCGTAATCCAGTGTTGTGGGGGTGGCTGAGTCGTTAAAGGGGCGTGGCTAACCGCGGCTCATGGTTAGCCACGCCCCTTTAACGACTCGGTCACCCCCACAACACTGGATTACGGCCAGAGGGGGCGGGCATCAAGAAGGAGCGGGCGGAGGCTACTGCACACAGCCCCGCCCATGGAAATCACTCGACTCTGCCTATGGGACATGTAAATATATAATTATCTGCCGTTTGGGACAAATCTTGCTGTTTATAACTTAAATAAAGCAGTACTGTACTACAGGGGTGTATGCACCCCTGTATAGTGATAGGGGGAGGGGGGATATTTGCACCACATGCACGGAGCTCAGATCAGCCCGTGCCATAGGTACAATTGTAGAAGAACACTATAGAAGTGGCCGCCCGGTCTGTAGGGGGGGTCTAAGCCCCCCTACAGACCTCTAACAGTCAGTTCTGTACTTAAATTAACTCTTTATTAACTTGGCCGATCGGGATCCGCACACTCTGCAGTTACCGGATGGCTCAGGATTACACATCCTGAGCCATCCGGTAACCGCAGTGCGGTCCCAGAAACGCTGCGAAAACTGCTGCCTGCATGATTTTAAACGCAGGCAGCAGTGCCGGATCCGGCCACCGGATGGCTTGTGAAGCCATCCGGTGTTTTGCATAGGCTTCCATCAGGAGCCTTTCCTGGTCCGGTTTTGAGCTTTTTTAAAGCTCAAAACCGGATCAGGATTTGAAACAAAAAACGCCAATGTGACCCTACCCTAACATCTGCTGAAGATAAACAATCTTCCAACCAAAGTAAGATGTCTACTTCTTTCCGTGGCCAATCGGATATGATCCCTGTCTTATGGACACGACCATCGATACCACTTGGAAGTGAGGCACAAAAACAGCAGGTGCTTGAATGGATCTCAAGTGCTCCATCAAGTGGCCTCTCCTCCACCTCAACTTCTACATCACAAACCCTCCAGTCATCTGAGGTGTTAGACAAATCACACTTGATTCCTCCAAGCTCCGAAGTGTCCAGCCACCCTACTGAGTCTGGGGTAACAGACATGTTTGAGTCTGCAGAGCTGTTCAGTCACACAATAGCCTGGGAATCAGAGGTCTGCTCCAAAGCTGCAGTGAGTCCAGACGAGTTAATAATCTGCCCTGATGCCCAGAAGCTTTGTGAGTCAGACCCAGGCCCAGATGAAGAAGCGTCTGACCTTTATGCAGACCCTCATTCCCTAACAGTACATACTGTTGGTGGACACCAGGAGGATGATGCTGATGAGACTCAGATACCGGATTTGATTGACAAATTAAGTTATCAGTCAAGGCAGGAAGAGGTTGTCTCTGAGGATGAGGGGAGTGAGAACACTGAGGATGATGATGAGGTTGGAGATCCCACATACTGTCAACTCACAGTCAGCCAGTCAATGAGGTCAGCACAGGAGGTGGAGGAGGATGCTACTGGCGACGAGGTTAGGGTATGCCTTCTTGGACATAGAAGGAGCACTGGAAGCATACCAACAGCTGCATCCACAACCACAACTCTGCCTCTGAGCGGAAATCGTGCTGGGTCTGCAGCTCGCATGGGCTCTAAGCCTTGCCTAGCCTGGGCCTTTTTTGACATTGCCAAGGATCTCCCAACTCATGTCATCTGCAAGATTTGTCACCAATCTCTGAGTAGAGACCAAAAACTCACTAGCTTGAGTACTTCATGTATGAACCGCCACATGGACATGAAGCACAAGTCGCAGTGGGAAGCTCACTGTGCTAGAATGTGGGCTAGCGGGGCGGGCCTACCACCGTCTAACCCATCAAGTGCATCCGTGTACTCTTCATCATCTGTGACTGTGGGGACAGCGGTCACACATGCTTTCGGATGTACACCTTGAACCTCTTTACCCACAATAGGCAGTGTGATTGGCAGGTTGTTACTTGGTTTTCAAGTGGACAATGCTGCTGGTGTTGAGCTCTCTCAGACATTGAGAGCACCACCTTTGGATGAAGGCAACATTACATCTTCACCTGCACCTCCCTCCTAGACCAGCAGTTTGCTGGTGACACCATACTGAACTGTGTCTCAGCACACCAGCCAGTGTGGACAAGTAAAAGGTCATTTCCTCCGAGCCATGAGAAAGCTAAGCACTTGAATTTCACCATCTGCAAGCTCTTGGCTTCAGAAATGCTGCCTTTCCTCCTGGTGGACACAGAGGATTTTCGAGACCTTATGTCCGTCGCAGTGCCCCAGTGCCAGATGCCCAGTCGCCACTACTTCTCCAAGAAAAGTGTGCCTGCACTACATCAGCATGTCGCAGACAACATCACCGCTTCCTGTGTGTAACAGGGTGCTTTTCACCACAGACACTTGGATCAGTAAGCATGGACAGGGGCGTTACATGTCACTGACTGGGCATTGGTTAACTATGGTGAGAGCTGGAGGAGGGTCTGCTGTCGAAGTCTTGCAGTCCCCACGAGTTGTGCGTCCATCCTCTGTAGGTAAAAGTTCCTCCACTTTTTCTGCCTCCTCAACCTCGTCTCGGTCCTCCACCTCCGCCCAAAGCCTATCTGGTAATGCCACCCGTGTTGTAACTGCACAGAAGGAATCCTGCACACCTCCCTACTATGCTGGCAGCAGGGCTTAACACCATCAGGCGGTCTTACCTTGAAATGCCTAGGAAATGTGAGACACACGGCTGAGGAGTTGTGGTCAGCTCTGATGACCGAGTTTCAGCAATGGTTGTCCCCACTCAACCTGCAGCCTGGGAAGGCCATGTGCGACAATGCTGCAAACCATGGTGCTGCCCTTCGCCGGGGCAATATCACACACATGCCTTGTATGGCTCACGTGTTGAATCTGGTTATCCAGCAATTTTTAACACACTATACTGGCCTAGATGGGCTAGATGGGCACGGTCGCTGTGTGCTCACTTCCGGCGTTCGCATCTTGCAGCTCAATGACTCGCTTCGCTCCAGGAGTCTTTCGGCTTGCCCGTTCACCGGCTGAAATGCGATGTGCCGACACACTGGAATTCTACTCTGCACATGTTGCAGCGACTGTGGCAGCACCGCCGAGCCCTGGTGCAATACTTATGATGTAAAGCTTGGGCCAATGAGGTGGGGCAGATCACGCTGCAGGAGTGGTCTCAGATCAAGGACCTATGCACCCTTCTGCACAGTTTTGAGATGGCGAGGAAGATGTTTAGTGCTGACGATGCCATTATCAGCATGACTATTCTGGTCATCTACATGCTTGAGCACACTCTAAACAATATTCGGAGTCAGGTTGTGGGACAAGAGGAGGTGGAGGAAGTGCAGGAGGAGTCCTATGCGGAAAATGACAAGATCCTCACAGTCGGCAGCACCAAGACATGGGAAGGTGGTGGAGAGACATTCACGAGGGTGCATGTTACCGTAGCAGCCAACCTCTTCAGGAAGGTGCAGGAGCCCAGGAAGAAATGGAGGATGAACTGGCGATGAGCATTGAAGAGTCAGCAGATGAGGGAGACCTTGATGACATTTCTGTTGTGCAAGGTAGGGGGGAGGAGGCAGAGGAAGGAAGCATGATTGTCACCTCCCCGCCACCAACACAACAACTACCTGCAACATGACCCTCAGATTGTGCGAATTAGGAGTTATGCAGACTACTAGGTTGCCACACTATTAGATCCCCGGTACAAAAGCAAATTTGCTGAAATAATTCCTGCCATACAAAGGGACTCACGCATGCAGGACCATCAGCAGAAGCTGATACATAATCTCAGATCGGCTTTTCCACAAACCACCAGTGGTAGTAGTAGACAGAGTGAATCTCACAGTTCCAACTTGTCAACCGTGGGACTGTCGCGTCATCATCACTCACACCGTACCAGTAACACTGTATCTGGTGGTGGTACCAGCAATTTTGTGTCCTCATTTCAAGATTTTTTCAGACCATCATTTTCAAGGCCTGAAGACACGAGAAGTCTGACACATAGTCAACGCCTGGAGCGGATGGTACACGAGTATCTCCAACTTAACATCGATGCAATGACTGTGGAACTGGACCCTTGCTCATTTTGGGGTACCAAACTGGAAAAAAGCCTGAGCTCACCACTCACGCCTTGGAGATCTTGTCGTGCCCCTCAGCCAGCGTTCTCTCAGAACGTGTCTTCAGCGCTGCTGGTGGTGTGCTGACAGAAAAGTGCACGCGTCTGTCCTAGGGATGGGCGAGTCTACTCGCTAGGACTCGGGACTCGGCGATTCTGAAGGTACTCGCAGGACTCGTTACTCGGCGAATCTCCCAGCTTGGACTCGCACAGTGACTCGCACACTTACCCCGCCAGCAAGTGACGCATTCAGCAACACCTAACCACATCTCGGTGGCTGTGCGCACTTCAAACCAATTTTTTTAGGGAGTGTAGTGTGCGGCTTCACTGCCAAGTGTGAGCGCGCACACTAACCCCGCCAGCAAGTGACGCATTCAGCAACACCTAACCACATCTCGGTGGCTGTGCGCACTTCAAACCAATTTTTTTAGGGAGTGTAGTGTGCGGCTTCACTGCCAAGTGTGAGCACGCACACTTACCCCGCCAGCAAGTGACGCATTCAGCAACACCTAACCACATCTCGGTGGCTGTGCGCACTTCAAACCAATTTTTTTAGGGAGTGTAGTGTGCGGCTTCACTGCCAAGTGTGAGCGCGCACACTTACCCCGCCAGCAAGTGACGCATTCAGCAACACCTAACCGCATCTCGGTGGCTGTGCGCACTTCAAACCAATTTTTTTAGGGAGTGTAGTGTGCGGCTTCACTGCCAAGTGTGAGCGCGCACACTTACCCAGCCAGCAAGTGACGCATTCAGCAACACCTAACCACATCTCGGTGGCTGTGCGCACTTCAAACCAATTTTTTTAGGGAGTGTAGTGTGCGGCTTCACTGCCAAGTGTGAGCGCGCACACTTACCCCGCCAGCAAGTGACGCATACAGCAACACCTAACTCCAACTCGGTGACTGTGCATTCGTCAACAATGTCTCAAAAAAAAACAATTAACAAAAAGGATGTTGCAAAGGGACAGGGACGAGGTCGTGGCCGCAGCAGTCTTGCCCAAGAAGGCACTGGTACAAGTACACAGCCTAGGATTGATAGAACGTCCTTTTTTTACCTAGAAATCCCAGTACTCAAAAAAAACGTGTGTTGAGGCCGGATGAGCATGACAAGATAACATCTTGGATGGCTCAGACGCCCTCGACCACTGGTTCTTGCAGTACGCAATCATCCGTGGCAAGACATTCTAGTGTCGCTACAGACAATGCAGCGCCATCCAATCCTCAAAGTCTTCATATTGCCTCAACCCATCGGCAGCCAGAGGAAAATTTGGATATGGACCTTGGTCACTCGGATGACTTATTCGGTTCTTATCAAGGGGTTTCTTTGTCACTGCCTGACGAGATACTTGAAGTAGACGAAATGTCTACTCATGGCCAAAGTTTGGAAGTACCGCGTCCTGAAGAAAGACACTTTCACGAAATGCAAACAGTATCTCAGGAGGTGGATGATGATGAGGATGATGAGACACACATCTCATCTGGCCAGCCTGCTCAGTCAGTTTATCCTGAATCCTTTGAACTGGAAGGGGTGGATGATGACACCACAGATCCTACCTGGATTGCTGAATTGCATAGCCAAGAGAGCAGCCAGGAGGACGAAAGTGGCTATGTACCACTGGCAAAATCACAAAGGCGTACTGTCTCCAGAACACAAACTGTGAGAACAGTTGCCCAAATAGCGTCAACTGTGGCACAAACTGTGCCAACTGTTGCACAAACTGCAAACACAGTTGCCCAAAATGTGTCCACAGTTGGTGTTGAACAGAGTCATCCTCCTCTTCCTCCAATTAAAAATAAAGGACGAACAGCCAGTGTGTGGCAATTTTTTAAGGATAGCCCAACAGTACCAAATATGGTTATCTGTAAGATGTGCCAGGCAAGGCTTAGCAGAGGCACGGTAAAAGGAAACCAGAGCACCAGCAGTATGCGCAAGCATATGTCTCTTAAGCACCCAATTCAGTGGGCACCCTATCAGGGTTCAAAATCAGTGCCTTCTGATCCAAACACTTCCAGGCCACCTCAGATCCATCCTTCACCAGCAAGTGTTCAGGCTTCAGCTCCTGCTCAAGCGTACTCCTCCCAAGGTGCTTTACAAGACAGACATGACAGTAGTCAATCCTCTTGTCAGTCTGGTCCAAACGTGCAGTTTTCTGTGCCACAGCTGTATGAAAGACAGCGGAAGTTCCAACCGACACACCCATATTCCCAAAAAGTGACTGCGAAAATAGCCAAGTTGTTAGCTGTGGAAATGCTGCCGTTTAGGCTTGTGGGTACAGAGTCTTTTCGGGAGTTGATGGCTGAGGCAGCACCACGATACTCTGTACCCAGCCGCTACTTTTTCTCACGTAGTGCCGTTCCCGCCTTACACCAGCACGTGGTTAACAACTTAAAACGTGCTTTAACAAATGCTGTCACCGCAAAAGTCCACCTAACAACGGACACGTGGACAAGTAGTTGTGGACAGGGCAGATACATTTCACTAACGGCTCACTGGATCAACCTGGTGGAGAGTGTCCCAACTTCTAAAACTGTACCATCTGACATACTACCAACTCCACGAATAGCGGGCCCAACATCATTCCGGGTGTCTGCCTCCTCATATATGTCCAGTGCCCAATCGGCTTCTGCCACTTCCTTGTCCACTGCTGAGCCTCACGCACCATCACGTCCGAGTTGGGAGCTTTGCAGTACTGCTTCTGCAAGGCGACAACAGGCTCTTCTGAAGCTTATCTGCCTAGGTGACACACGTCACACGTCCACAGTTGTGGAAAGGTCTCAAGCAACAGACCGATGAGTGGCTGGCCCCACTGGAACTACAACCAGGTCTAGTTGTGAGCGATAATGGTGCAAACCTTGTGGCGGCAATAAAGCACGGTAAACTTGTACATGTGCCTTGCATGGCTCACGTCCTGAACCTGGTAGTTCAGAAATTCCTCAAAATATACCCAGAGTTATCTGAGCTACTGGATAAGGTGAGGCGAATTTGCGCCCACTTTAGACATTCGTCCACAGCAGCTGCAAGTCTTTCAGCCCTTCAAATCCAATTTAACTTGCCGAAACACAGGCTAATTTGCGACATGCCTACGCGATGGAACTCCACCTTCCATATGTTGGCAAGGTTTAATGAGCAGCAGAAGGCAATAGCGGAATTTCAGCTGCAACATGCCCGTCAACCTGGAAGTCATACCACACACATCAGTACTTTCGAGTGGGTCTGGATAACTTCGAATACTGTACCAAACTTGTCAGTGGGGATCAGTCGATTATAAGTCTCACCATCCCCATGCTCTGCCTGCTCCAAGAATCCCTAATGAATCTCAAAACAGATGCTTTGAGAGCACAGCGGATGGCTATGGAGCCAGAATTGAACATCGCTGATCCTAGCCACCCAAGTCAATATCAGCAGGCTACATTGGTTCAGGAAGATGGTGATGAGGGTGATGATGAAGAAGATTTATTTTTCTCTGGTACTGATGTGAACCCTGATGGGACTCCCAACCCTACGTTTATGTCGGTACAGCATGGGTGGGCTGAAGAGGAGGAGGCGGACACCGATTTAGAGGCCACGACGCGTAGTGATCTTCATTCTGTTGTAACCGAGGAGATGAGTCTTTGCAGCTTAGCACACATGGCTGAAGTAATGTGTCAATGTGTCTCCAAAGATTCACGCGTCATACACATCTATGACAGCGACCTCTACTGGTTGTCAACGTTTTTGGACCCACGGTACAAAGACAAATTTCAGTCGCTGCTGTCGCACTCATCCAGGGGCTTAACGATGGATCATGTAAAGAGGGTTCTTCTTGATATTTTGCTGGCAATATCACCGTCTGAATCCGCTATACATCGAAGAACCAGCTCTTTCCAACAGCAGCCTTTGGTTGGGACACAAACGCCATCAATGACAAGAAGAGGTGGGGGTAAGATGTCCGCCAACTGGGCGATGTTCAACAGACCTTCCAATCCAGAACGGAATTTGCCTACGGTGACCTTGAGTAGGAGACAACAATTGTCCAACATGGTGCAGCAGTATCTCAGTGACAGTACCAGCTTCCTAACCGACCCTTCTGTACCCTTTAATTACTGGGTTTCCAAGCTGCACACTTGGACTGAGCTGTCATTGTATGCCTTGGAGGTGCTGGCATGCCCAGCTGCTAGTGTGACATCAGAGCGTGTTTTCAGTGCCGCTGGGGGTATAGTCACTGATAGAAGGTCCCGCCTCACCACAGAAAATGCCGACAGGCTCACTCTAATTAAATTCAACAAGGATTGGATATCATCACAGTTCCTAAGCCCTCCTGACGACAGTACACAATCCTAGATTAACCTAATCATTTATATGATTGGGATATTGCGCTGTTAACAATATGCCCATTTTGGACAGGAATTAATGACATGTCCCTTAGCTCTGTTGATTTCATTAGGCACCCAGTCCAAGCAATAATATGCTATGGGCCAAGCGCCCTGCTTTATGTAAAAAAATACTTTATTAAGCCCTTTGGGCTAATTTTTTGAGGCACCAAGCCTAGGCCTGCATAGTTGGCCTTGCTTGTTCTATGCTCCTAGTCCAAGCAATAATATGCTATGGGCCAAGCGCCCTGCTTTATTTAAAAATAGACTTTATTAAGCCCTTTGGGCTAATTTTTTGAGCCACCCAGGCTAACAAGCTTATCATGGTTTGGGAGACACCCTGGCTAACAAGCTTTTTATGGCCCTTAGGCCTACATTTATACAAAAAATGGCAAACAGCCCCTTGGGCTAATTTTTTGAGCCACACAGGCTAACAAGCTTATCATGGTTTGGGAGACACCCTGCCTAACAAGCTTTTCATGGCCCTTAGGCCTGCATTAATACCAAAAATGGGAAACAGCCCCTTGGGCTAATTTTTTGAGCCACACAGGCTAACAAGCTTATCATGGTTTGGGAGACACCCTGGCTAACAAGCTTTTTATGGCCCTTAGGCCTACATTTATACAAAAAATGGCAAACAGCCCCTTGGGCTAATTTTTTGAGCCACACAGGCTAACAAGCTTATCATGGTTTGGGAGACACCCTGGCTAACAAGCTTTTCATGGCCCTTAGGCCTACATTTATACCAAAAATGGCAAACAGCCCCTTGGGCTAATTTTTCGAGGCACCAATCCTATGCCTGCATCGTGGGCGTTGCTTGGACTATCATCCTGCTGGAGCCTGGTGAAGGGTCCCACTGTACGCTCCATACAAAACGCGTAGACGCGATGTGTAGCATGTAGACGTCCCAGCCTCTCACATGTGTGTTCATAGTCTTGTTGCCATAGCGAGGCATAAAGTAACCCCCCAAACACAGGCACTGTTTGTCAGCAACAGTTGTATGTGGAGTCATGATTTGACACTTAGTAACCAAGGTGACTTCATGCGCCATGCGGGCCGTAAAGTACTTGCTAATGATGCTCTCTCCCCTGTCCCCCACGCCAAATGTCTCGGGGTAATCCTTGACTCCTCCCTCTCCTTCAAGCCCCACCTGTAGTCCCTAACCAAGTCCCTGTGACTCCAACTCAAAAATATTTAACCAATTCGGTCGTTCCTCAATCCTGACACTGCTGAAACACTCATAAATGCCCTCATCATCTCCCGCCTTGACTACTGCAACCTCCTTCGCATAGGTCTCCCTGCCAACTCTATTGCACCTCTCCAATCTATACTAAACTCTGCTGCCCGACTAATCCATCTGTCCTCACGCTACTCCCCTGCCTACCCCCTCTGCCAAGCCCTTCACTGGCCCCTCCGCCCCACAGAGAGCTCACTTTAAAACACTGACCATTACATTCAAAGCCTTACACAACCGATCCCCACCATACATCTCCGACATGATCTCCCGATACCATCCCTCACGCAACCTGCGTTCATCCCAAGAACTTGTCCTACAGTCCACCCTCATCTCCTTTTCCCACAACCGCATACAGGATTTCTCCCGGTCATCCGCCATGCTCTGGAACTCCCTGCCCCACCTCATCAGTCAGTCGCCTACCCTGTGAACCTTCAAGAGACACCTAAAGACTCACCTCTTCCGACAGGCCTACAACCTGCCATGAGACCCCGCTACACGCCCCACGACCGACACCTTCCCCACCCTATTGTATCCCCACCCACCCCTCGTAAAATGTGAGCCCACGCGTACAGGGTCCTCTACTCTTGTACCTGTATGACCTTATTGTCTATGTTTATTGTACTCGTCCTTGTCTACCTTTTCCTCATGTAAAGCGCCATGGAACCTATCGGCGCTATATAAATAAATAATAATTATAATAATTATGATGACTTGAAGGCCACCCACAAAAAAAACTACACATTCATTCCTTGAAAAAAGACAGACACAAAGCTGTTTTTTAAAACTGTGTTTCAAAAAAAAAATGGCAGAACTGGTTGGACATTACCAAAAATACAACCTCTTAAAATTAAAGTAGTAACCAACAAATGGAGCCCTACAGGTCCTGGTAGGTGGGCTGTGCGTCTTCTAGAAGGTCAAGGGCCCCACGTATGGCCTGGCCGAACCCTTCAGGGTGGATCCTCTGCACAGGTGTAGGGAACGGTGGTAGGTCCCTGTTAGCTGGCCACTGGCAGGGAGGCAAAGGCGGTATAGCCCTGTGGGGTGGCACATGGCTGTCCCGTGTTGTGGGCCTGCCCAGCCTGTTAGAGGCCGATATTTTCCACCCATCCAAATATTGGAAAACATCACCTGGGTCGTTAGTGGGCTGACAGGCTTCAAGCACTATCTGTAATGCTGACCTTGCCCGCAGTAGCCTGTCAAATGGAATATTATCCATGAATGGTATAATACTGCGGGCAAAGTCAGCATTACTCTGTTGAACACTTAAATGAGGTGACCCCGGGATCGGACCATAAGCTGGGCCTGCCGCTGGTGGTGGCGGTGGTGGTGCTGGCCCTGCCGCTGGTGGCGGCGGTGGTGCTGCTGGCCCTGCCGCTGGTGGCGGTGGTGGTGGTGGTGGCGGCGACGGCGGTGGTGGTGTTGATGGCCCTGCCGCTGGTGGCGGCGGTGGTGGTGCTGGCCCTGGCGCTGCTGGCGGCGATGGTGGTGGTGGTGGTGGCGACGGCGGTGGTGGTGGTGGCGGCGGCCGTGGTGGTGGTGGTCGGTTTTCTCCACGCCGCCTTCTGTTTGGCGGTGGAGGGTTAACAGCACGCCGCCCTCTGTAGTAAGCTTCTCTGTGGGTAAAGTAAAAAAAAATTTGGTGAATGCATTGCATTTGGAAACAAAAACATAGGTCAAACATTAAGTTGTACGCTTTTTAGACTCTGTGTATCTGTGTATTCTTAATCAGATATTTGTTATTATTATGAAAGAATAACCAACTGTACATAACATAAAGGAATACGTGACTTTCTTTGCTAATTCCATACTAATACATAATTTTTCCCCCCCCTGATTACCACCCCCCCCCCCCATCCCATCTAATCTAGACGATCAATAACACCAATGGTTCACATGAAAAAAAAAAGTCCCCCTGACTTCACTTTTAACTTGACATACTTAATTAACAAAACTTTTAGCTTATATCATCTATATAAAGCAGGGAAGGGGTTGAAAGGTATACAATATATATATATAATCTATTTATATAATCGGGAGTTTGAAATTCCGGCACTGTAGCCGAATCCCAAACTCCTTAGCGTCACTGCGAGCGGAGACGCGTATGCGCCTTCGCGAGCCGCAGACGCTTAACTCACACAGCCGCTATAGCGTTTTCTCGAGCGGCCTCGCGCCCTCCGCTCACAGCAAGACCTGCGCCCCTCACAGCGCCCCATCCACCCCGGCATGCTGGCATTTGTACTTCCCCCGTCTGTGCACCCACAGGTCTTAGCAGATCACTGATGCTGACAGCGGGGGGGGACAACACAGACAATCAAATCAGGAGGAGGTCAGTGTCAGGAGGAGATGACAGCCGCCCGCCGGGGCCTGTGACACTGCAGAGGTCACAGCGGGGCTGTGTGTGCGGACAACGGGGAGGCCGGGGGCTACGGACGTACCGGACACGTCCTCTGCTCCTGGAGATGTGCCGCGGGTCCGCGCTCGCAGCGTATCTGACGCAGGAGCCGCGCTCACCACGCCCACACCACGCCCTCTGCCAAACAACCCACACCTCTCACTAACCTCCTGCAGCTAACCACACCCCATGTTTACCTTTGCCATGATGTCATTCAGCTGCGGCCGCTATCTTTAATAAGGTCAGTAATGATGGCAGTAATCGGATCTCTGCTCCCTCTAGCACGCCCCAACACTGTAGCACCATCTATTAACCCTATTCTCATCACCTATATACTCTGCTACCCACTGAGCCGCCTGTATACTCTGCTACCCACAGACCCGCCTGTATACTCTGCTACCTCAGACCCGCCTGTATACTCTGCTACCCACAGACCCGCCTGTATACTCTGCTACCCACAGAGCCGTCTTTATACTCTGCTACCTCAGACCCGCCTGTATACTCTGCTACCCACAGAGCCGCCTGTATACTCTGCTACCTCAGACCCGCCTGTATACTCTGCTACCCACAGACCCGCCTGTATACTCTGCTACCCACAGAGCCGTCTTTATACTCTGCTACCTCAGACCCGCCTGTATACTCTGCTACCCACAGAGCCGCCTGTATACTCTGCTACCTCAGACCCGCCTGTATACTCTGCTACCCACAGAGCCACGTGTATACTCTGCTACCCACAGAGCCGAATTGGAACCTAATGTATATATTAATAAATAATACTAAATGTACACAACAGTGCTGCAGACACATACCTTGGCGTACGGGCCACCGGGTGAAGGAAGGACAGCCGGTCGTAAAAATGGTAGTGGTTCAGCAATGGAGCGGCTCCCGGTTCTCTCTCTGAGTACTGCCGGTACTGCTTCTTATGCTGGTCCCGGCAGCTCCTCCACCGTTTTTTAAGATGGTCAACTGTGAAATGATTTCAAACCGGGTTTAGAGATGTGTAATATTTGAAACAACAAAAGTATGTGTACAAATCAACAAAAACATTTTATTCATTTTGTGTGTGTAATGTGTATACAAGGCACAGTGACACGACAGTGTGGAACATCATCAACAGCATTACGGACATTGAGCTCATGTGGCCACAATCACAAATGAGGCAGGACACATGTCAACGCATAGAGAATGTAATAGTGCGGGCACCAGACTCTGGTCATTAGAGGTATTTATATACACCCAACCCCTTGGCCGAAAGAGCCAGGAGGATCAGACCTTAAACTAAGTGTACTGTTGTGACCCCATCCAAATATAGGCAACTATGCGGTGGAGCATGATAACACATTCAGGGTCCTGTATACCCTGCTATGGGGGCCCTGTATTCCCACTGCTGGGGGCTGTCACGATTACCTTAGTCAGGACCTGCAGCTCTCTGGCGCCCCCTTAGACTACTGGCCAAATCCGGTACTGCCAGAGGATAAGAGAGGTGCCCAGCTGCTCTACTTTATGTTGTCTATTGCGGCACGTGATGTGACAGGATGTATATATACCACCAGTTCCTTCCAGGAACGTATATATACCTCGATCCAGTCACCCTCACGCCCACAATATCACATAAATACAGAAGTATGCTGCCACCACCGACCTTTTTTCAGGTGGATCGGTAACCTGTGCGATAGCGTAAAAAACGAGCAGGGAGGACGTGAGGAATCGTTCATAGGACAAGGAGATCGAAGCTAGTAAATTAAAATAGTTTACTCCGAAATAGGGCAATGGTTACAAAGATGTACAGAATATTATATAAGAGACAATATTACATGTATGAATAACAATTATAAAAAATAAAAGGAATAACGTATGAAAGTTTCAGACCTAGTCAGGCTTGGTACTTAGTTTCTTGGAGGAGGCCCCTCCCCTGGATGGTAAGATTCTGTCGACAGCTGGTGTTGACTGTCAGACCTCTGGACTCCTGGAGCAGAATGACCCAAAAACCCTTCTTTGCTTTTATTAAACCGGGGGAGTGTGTGGCCCCCACCGCTTGGAGTGACCACCTCCCTGTGGGCTTGTCCACTAACCCCTCCTCTTTCACAATGCTTTATAAGTCCCCATTTTCCATATCTGTGGGTGGGGCCGTCTCACAATTATGATTTATAACTCATATTTCAGGTCAGGTTATTCTGAGAAGTTTGATACCAAATATGACGTGATTGTCTTATTTACGGTGGCAGCAATCCCTTCTCAGGTTCCTGAACGTTGTACGACTGTATGGAACACATCATTGAATGCAAAACACGATGACGAATCTGAAAATATGAATTCTGGGTTTGTGGCATGAACGGGTCGTCTTGAATTCAATATTGAAAACACGGTGGATTTAGACAAAAGATTTTCTTTAGAGAGCCAGCTGGTTTAAACTGGTGTCCAGCTCTACCCCCTTGAAAGTTATTTATTGGGGCGTCGTAAAGGGCTTAAGCTGGGGAATGCTGAAATTGTTTCTATGTAAACTGCACAGAAACCAACAAAAAGGGAGGGGTAATGAGGGGTTAGCCTGGACTGACTCTCCAATACCTTAAAAATCATGAGCAATATTCATTTTCATGACAGGGGCCCTGTAAACCCACTGGGCCACTGTCTACCCACTGCTGGGGGCCCTGTATACCCACTGCTGGGGGGGCCTGTACACACACTGAGGGCCCTGTATACAGGGACTGACTGGCACCCTACAGTTTGGGTCGCAACCCTCCCTCACCGGCCCCACACAGGTGAGGACGGGGGGTGGGGGGGGGTGATGACTGGCGGCCGCCTCACAGTCACCGCAGCTCCCGCATTCTCCTATGGCTCGCTCCCAGCCGCAGCCTCGCGCTCCTCACAGCCGCTCGCTAACAGTCGCAGCCGCACGCCACTCACAGACGCTCACTCCCGGACGCAGCCGCGCGCTGATGACGTCATCGCGCGGCCAGGAGCTTCCGTTTCCGCCTGCTGCTTCAGGGACATGCGGATTATTCATGCTCCTGCAACCGCATGACCCGTGGCACCTGGGCCAGTCCGCCCCTGCCTGTATACCACAATATGGGGGCATGTATACCCATCTGGGGGCCTGTATACTCTGCAGGGGGAGGTGTATACTCTGCTGGGGGGCTGTCTACCAGTGATAGCCGCTGTATACCAGGATGGCGGTCAATATGTTTTCACAGTTTTTGGGGGCAAAAATAGGGGGGTCGGCTTATACACGGGTCGGCTTATACACGAGTATATATACAGTAAATGCAATATATAACGTGTGAACTCATTTAACTTACTTAGATTGCTCTGTTCCTCATGGTCACTCCGATGGAACGCAGGGAACATCTCTTGGGCGATCTCTCTCCAGGCTGTATTAATTTGGGTCGTATCCCCATAGTCAGGATCTGTAGGGAGCCATAGAAATGGACGAGCCTCCACAAGTGCAATAAGACGCAGTGTGTTCACCGTGCCACGGCCTGCTGCCATGATTGCAATGATGAATGGATTGCTCTGTGTGTGCGCCTGTCAGCGCGACTCGTTTCCTGTTTCCTTAAAGCATGGTGTGTGCTGGAGAATCGCTTCCCTCGCATCATCGGCTCCAAGCCTCAAAATAAGAGAAAAACCAGCGAGTTTGGACTCGCACACTTTCAGAGACACATCAGCGAGTTGTAAATGTCATTATTCGCTATTACTCGGTTCCCTATTCATTAACATTGGACTCGCTGGACTCGCAACGAGTCCCGAGTCCTTGACTCGGACTCGTTGGGGTCTTGCGATTCCGAGTCTTTTAGGACTCGCCCATCTCTAGTCTGTCCACCCAGAATGTGGACAGACTAACATTCATACAGATGAACAAGGCATGGATCCGCAAGGACTTTTCTACTCCTGTGTCATCCTGGGGAGACTAAAGCCTTGTGGATTTTTGCCTAAAAGTAACCATTTAAAGTTTGCAACAGTGGGGCAATTGATGCCACTTAAGTGGTGTCTGTGCCCATATTTTTTTGGAAAAAGGGAGACTATTCTTGTAGTCCCCTAAATGTGACACAATACTCATTGTCTGCACGAGGCCTTACAGATAGTGAGGAAAAACATCACCAAATACTCATCGTCTGAACGTGGCGTTACACATACTGAAGTAAAAATCAAGAAATACTCATCGTCTGAACGTGTCCTTACAGATACAGAAGTAAAAATCAAGCAATCCTCATCGTCTGCATGATGCCTTACAAATACTGGAGTAAAAACGGATTTTCGAAGGGCATGACATGCCTATATCTGTGTCTCCTTCTCGTTTTACTCATCCATCTCTTTTCTTTTCGCATTTGTATATGTACTTGTCACTTTTCCATGTGTTTGTTGTATCTTCTGAGAAGTTTGTCACCTTTTGGACACCTTAGAAGTTGTTTTCTATGTGTTTTCTATGAGTTTGTATGTGTTTGTTTTTTCCTGCCATTGTTTTCAATGATAGTCGACGGTGTTTGACAAATATTCGACGAACATTCGACAAACATACCTCCAATTTGACAAACCGAATCGAATTCGAACACTAGGGTGGTGGATCATCTTTTATATTCAGTGACAGGTTCCCTTTGACTTTATCCGGCCTACTAGGCACAAACAGGTCTCTGATGTATCTTTCTGTTTTTTCTATAGTACTCCACAAAACTAATTGTGGCCCCCCTGTGTGTGACGGGTCAACACAAATCCCTTATTTGACTAATTGCTTTTGTTATAACAGATCACAAAAAACAAGATCGGGTATCCTTTTCCCCTCTCTCAGGAAAGATTCATAATCGGAATATTTATTTCAAATATCCTTTATTAAATCTCATATAATAAAAACATTTAGAATATTCCCTCTGGGGAAACCACTGGGGGCTGACCAGATATATAGATTATCATAGTATTATCTCCATTGACCTTCATATATTTAATACATCTTAAGATTCTATGCATTACAAATATTTATATATGCATAGATTAACAACATCCGGGGTTTCTCTTTGTTACTGGATCAAACAATCACATCCAGGGATGATTATCTACTAAGTCCCACTCCTCTATCTCAAACCATAAAACAATAACAGGGTACAAAGTCATATATTAACATCCAAGATTATAAATAGGTCCTCTGTCAATCTATAAGGCACTGGTTCCTGTGTGTGGCGGGGGATGACTTTTATGGGAACGCTTGCATGAGCTTTGACTTCATGTAGCCCTCTAGGCCTAAACAGGTCTCTGACGCATCTCTCTGTTTTTTCTATAGTACTCCACAAAATTAATGGTAATCCCACCTGTATGTGGCGGGGCATGACTTTATGGGAATGCTTGCACGAGCTTTGACTTCATGTGGCCTTCTAGGCCTAAACAGGTCTCTGACCTACCTCTCTGAGTATTCATGTAGTACTCCATAAAACTAATGGTGGTCCCACCTGTGTGGCGGGGCATAACATTGACGGGAGCACTTGCATGAGCTTCGAGGGGATCCGGCCCACTAGACCTATTCAGGTCACTGACCTACCTCTGTAGTTTTTACTGTAATACTCTACAAAACGTTTAGTTGCTGAGCAAGGTCTAACCTTGAAATGCTAGGTCAGGTCCTTTTCCAGACCCTGTGCCATGCATGCAAGCTGGGCCATTCAGAAATTTTGAGTCTGGGAGAATTGATGCCATTTTGCTGTAGGTGTGACCCTTTGAAAGGAGTAAGCATTCTTGTTGGAGTCCCCTTGCTATGTTTTACATGATTTAAGAAGGGTGTGACATGCCCATACCTGTGTCTCATTCTCCTTTTACTCTTCCACCTCTTTTTACTTAATGTAGAAAACGTAAGCCACTTAGCCTGTGACTATTTGTACTGTGTTCGAATTGTTGCCACTTTTTATGGTGTTTGTTGTCCATTCTGAGTAGTTTGTCAGCTTTTGGAGCCCTTTGAAGGTGTTCTCAGGGCCTTATTTACCACTAGGCACCCGGAGGCACGTGCCTAGGGCACCAGAATGCGGCTAGGGCGGCATCTGAGCAAGGTTTTTTAATTTTTTTTTTTATTTTATTTTTTTTCCTTTGGACCGGGATGGGAGGGATAGGCTCCGCCCACCTCCGTCTGCCGCCCACCCACCTCAGTCTTCCGGCTGCTGCGGCCTGCGGGGCTCTCAGCTCAGGAAGGGCCTGCACTGTCAGCGCGGCCTCATCCGATTATAGTGGAGACACCGGCGGAGGCGCCATTACTACAGTCACCATGGAAACAGCACTCCCAGTCAAGAGGGGGCTGACGTGTGGCCCTAGGAGGAGGTGGTGGGGCGGCCTGTCTCCAGGGGGCTCTTGGGCAGCGTCTCCAGGGGGCTCTTGTGCAGCGTCTCCAGGGGCTCTTGTGCAGCGTCTCCAGGGGGCTCTCTGTCAGCGCTGGAGCGAGGGAAGCACTGCTGAGAGGAGGACCGCGGAGGACCAGGCAGCTCATCGCATCGGCGGGGTATGTGGATGTCTGTGCTGCTGTGCTGTGCACAGTGCAGCACAGGCAAGTGAGGCAGGGTCCAGGGATGATGTGCACAGTGCGACCCTGCCCTGTGTGCACTGTGAGGTGCACTGTGAGATGCACATGGCAGGGCCCAGGGGAGTGCTGGGATGTGCATCACAGTGCATGGGGGGGGGTGACAGAATGTGCATGGCAGGCAGGGGGGAGTGATGGGATATGCATGGAAGGCGGGGGGGAGTGATGGGATATGCATGGCAGGTGGGGGGGTGATGGGATATGCAAGGCAGGCAGGGGGGGTGATGCGATATGCATGGCAGGTGGGGGGGGGTGATGGGATATGCATGGCAGGCGGGGGGGGGGTGATGGGATATGCATGGCAAGCGGGGGGGGGTGATGGGATATGCATGGCAGGGGGGGTGATGGGATATGCATGGCAGGCGGGGTGAAGGGATATGCATGGCAGGCGGGGGGGATGGGTGATGGGATATGGATGGCAGGCAGGGGGGATGATGGGATATGCATGGCAGGCAGGGGGGGTGATGAGATATGCGTGGCAGGCAGGGGGGTGATGGGATATGCATGTCAGGCAGGAAGGGGAGTGATGGGATGTGCATGGCAGGAAGGGGGGTGATGGGATGTTCATGGCAGGAAGGGGGGTGATGGGATGTGCATGGCAGGAATGGGGGTGATGGGATGTGCATGGCAGGAAGGGGGGTGATGGGATGTGCATGGCAGGCAGAGGGGGTGATGGTATGTGCATGGCAGGCAGGGAGGAGGGGGGTGCTGGGATGGATGTGCATGGCGGGAGGGATGCTGGGATGTGCATGGCAGGTAGAGGAGGGGTTGCAGGGAAGGTTGTGGATGGGAGATAAGGTTCTGAGATCGGATGTGCATGGGGGACGTGGGGAGTGCTTGGATGTGCATGGGAGATGAAGGGTGCTGGGATGGTTGGATGTGCATGGGAGACAGGGGAATGCTGGGATATCTGTGCATGGCAGGGGGAGTGCTGGGATGTGCATGGGACACAGGGGGTGCTGGAATGGATGTGCATGGGAGACAGGGGGTGCTGGGATGGATGTGCATGGGAGACAGGGGTGTTGGAATGTGCATGGGAGATAGGGGGTGTTGGGATGTGCATGGGAGACAAAGGGTGCTGGGATGGATGTGCATGGGAGACGGCGGTGCTAGGATGTGTGCATGGCAGGGGGAGTGCTGGGATGTGCATGGGAGATGGCGGGTGGTGCTGGGATGTGCATGGGAGATGGCAGGTGGTGCTGGGATGTGCATGGGAGATTGCGGGTAGTGCTGGGATGTGCATGGCAGGCAGGGTGTGGTGCTGGGATGTGCATGGGAGATGGGGGGGCTGGGATGTGCTAAGTTGGTGTACCCCTCTGTGTCATGTACCTGGCAGTGGTGGGGTTACTCTGGGGCTCAGTGTACCCCTCTGTGTGGTACCTGGCAGTGGAGGGGTTACTCTGGGCCTCGGTGTATCCCTCTGTGCTGTTTTGGTGGAGTTGGAGTCAGTAGAAAATGGACCAACTCCAACTCCTAAAATATATAATAAATTGGGTATAGTCATCTGTTTTTTGCTCCGTTTGGTATGCAACTGCTATGCGAGTGTCTGACATTTTTCTCAGATTCTCAGATCACATCAGTGGGCAATCTGTTTTTTCTCAGCAGCTATTAGTGTAGAATCATTTACAGGAACATATTACAGTGTTCTGAGCTCCAAAATGATAATGTATCCGTGAAAAAAACTGATGCCTCTTGGATGGTCCGTGTGCTGTCAGTGTGCGGTATGTGATTTTGTCGGACCTGTAGACTTGCATTAGTGAGTCTTACGCGGGAATCGCAGACTGTCGCAGCATGTTGCAACCTTTTTCTCATCCAGAATCTGGCTGAGAAAAAAAATCGTCTGACACTTGATAATCTGCTCTCAGACATCGAATAACGTTGGTCAGAGTGCAATATAAGATCACACATGTAGTCCTACAATGTCTGCTGGACATGGTATGAGGACGGTTTATGGCTCAGTTAGTACACACCATACTTCATGTTGTTAACCAGTTAATGCCCTCTTGTCCACCGCACTACAGGATCAAGGCGAAGAAAGACAGGAAGCGTCATGGCATCAGAGAGCCCTGACCTCGAAATAGAAGATCCTCAGATCTCGGTATTGTGACATAATATTAAGAATAATATCTTTGCACTTATATTACACTATGAATGCCACAGCACTTTACATACATCATCAACACTGTCCCCATTGGGGCTCACAATGTAAACATTCTATCAGTATGTCTCTGTAGTGTGGTTGGACAAACCTACAAACCTTGTACATGTGCTACATCGAATGTGGGGGGAGAAGCTGCAAGTATGGGGGGAGAAGCTACATGAAACTTGGGGAGACAAGGGGGATGTGGGGGCGGGCCCGTGACAGGGAGGTCCATGACGGGGGGGGGGGGGCGCCATCGCTAATAGTGCCTAGGGCGGCAGGAACTGCAAATACGGCCCTGGGTGTTCTCTATGTGTTTTCTGTAGCCTGCCGTTGATTTCAATGGGGTTTGCGCAGGGGCGGACCGTCACCCCTGGGGGCCCTGGTGCAGGAGAGGACCGGGGGGGGAGTGCTACTGCTCCCCTACCTGGTGGGCCGCTTGTAGGAGCCGGAGGGGCAGAGGAGGGGAGGGGCGGGATCAAGCAAGGGAAGCAGGAAGCTCTCTGCTTCCCTTGCCTGACCCGCCCCCTCCAGGCTTGGCCGGTCGGGGCCCTGGTGTAGCTTCACCAGCTGCACCACGGTAGTTCCGCCCCTGGGTTTGCGTTGTTCGTCGAACATTCGATGAACATTCGACGAACAAATCTTAAATTCAACAAATCGAATCGAATTCGAACATTAGGGTGGGGGCTCATCTCTAGTAAGTATACTGATAGACAGTCTACAGCCTCAAGGCTCTTTCCTGTACAAACCAGTGTAGAAAGCTGTTTGCCTTAAAGAATGCTTAAGGAGTCATTGTGTTACATGTTAGGAATGTTTGTCACTACGGTTTTTACAAGTAATACTTATTATCAGTAGGTCTAGTAACAAAATCTGGATTGGGGAAAAATGCAAACACATCCATAGTGAAAAATTCAAGCAAGACCATTCACATACATACATACATTAGTCAAGCTGTTTCATAAAGTGCTCAACAAACCAGAGGACACAAGGGGAAAAGTATTAAAGGGAGTGCCCACTACTTGGACAATCCCTTCGCAATGTGTTTTCCCTTTCATTATAAAATAAAAACACTTATACTCACCACCAGTGCCACTGCAGCTGTGTTGGCACTTGCTCTCCTGGGACATTTGTGAGGTCGTCACTTCATGTGAGCCCTGCGACCAATCTGCGCTGACTGACTTTCATATCTCTTCAAACTAATCGAACATCAAGATAAAGTCATGGCTGTGCCTGCTATTCATTCACTTCCTATTGATGTTTGATACATCTGAAGAGGAGGAGAGGAAAGCAAGCACTGATTGGGAATAGGACTCACGTGATGGAGCAACCTCATGTGAACCACAGGAGAGAAAGTGCCGACACTACTGGAACAGCCCTGGCACTGGACATGAGTATACCTGCTGTCATTTTAACAGGGACAAATGCTCAGATTGAAAAGGGGTTGTCTGAATAATGGACAACCCTTTAACAAAGGATGGTGTCATCTTGGAACTGTTTAAAGAAATATTTTTACTTTTAGAAATCTGCATTAGGTAACAGGTAGCAGTCAACAAGAGGTTGAATGCTGCCTTTGTGGTGTCCCTGAGTCTGGTCGCCACAAAATGTTATTGCACGTAAACATCATGTAATGCCATGTCTGAGGAGAATTGTAGTCCCTCTGTTGGATGTCTGAAGTGAACACACTGCCTGATCCCTTATTAAGAGGTTGTGCACTTGATGCTTGATTTAGGTATGTGACACACTCCCTGGTGAGGGAGAGGGGTTAGTTAGGTGTAGTAAGACAGAGTAGGCAAAGGAGAGGTTCAGTGAGGAGGCAGCGGGACCTTCTCTGAAGGGACCAGCTGCAGTCAGGGGACCAGTCCCTAGGTCATCCAGCTTTATAGGACCTGGTGGCAAAACTGGATGCTTGTGAGTTACAAGCTCACCAGCAACTTAAATGGAGATCTCCAGGGCATCAGTAGCATATAGGGTTAGGGAACTGCTATAGGCATGTATACCCCCAGGACCCGCACTACCAGGCTGGCAGGAAGTAACTTACAGCAACCAAGACAAGGTACTGGAAAGCTAAAGGTACCAAGAAACCTAAAGCACAGGAAAAGTCAGCAGGGAGGCCAATATATACTCACCCAGCAGAGCAGACTACAGTTCTCATCAGACAGGCCAGACCACCTGCCTGGGGGTGGATGTACTACCCTGGACTTGCTACAGAAACTTCAGCAAAAAGGTAAAGGAAAGACTTACTCCTGCTGTCGATTGCACCAAACTTTACTGGTATTACTGCACTGCAATGGGCCATGATGGCTGGAGGACGGCTGCATCTCTCACATACAGTTGTGGCCAAAAGTATTGACACCCCTGCAATTCTGTCAGATAATACTCAGTTTCTTCCTGAAAATGAATGCAATCACAAGTTCTTTGGTATTATTATCTTCATTTAATTTGTCTTCAATGAAAAAACACAAAAAGAATTGTCCTAAAGCCAAATTGGATATAATTCCACACCAAACATAACAAAGGGGGTGGACAAAAGTATTGGCACTGTTAGAAAAATCATGTGATGCTTCTCTAATTTGTGTAATTAACAGCACCTGTAACTTTCCTGTGGCACCTAACAGGTGTTGGCAATAACTAAATCACACTTGCAACCAGTTGACATGGATTAAAGTTGACTCAACCTCTGTCCTGTGTCCTTGTGTGTACCACATTAAGCATGGAGAAAAGAAAGAAGACCAAAGAACTGTCTGAGGACTTGAGAAACCAAATTGTGAGGAGGCATGAGCAATCTCAAGGCTACCACTCCATCTCCAAAGACCTGAATGTTCCTGTGTCTACTGTGCGCAGTCTAATCAAGACGTTTAAAGCCCATGACACTGTGGCTAACCTCCCTAGATGTGCATGGAAAAGAAAAATTGACAAGAGATTTCAACGCAAGATTGTGCGGATGGTGGATAAAGAACCTCGACCAACATCCAAACAAGTTCAAGCTGCTCTGCAGTCCAAGGGTACAATAGTGTCAACCCGTACTATCTGTCGGCGTCTGAATGAAAAGGGACTGTATGGTGGGATACCCAGGAAGACCCCACTTCTTACCCCGAGACATAAAAAAGCCAGGCTGGAGTTTGCCAAAACTGTGACAAAAGTAGAGCTTTTTGGGCAAAGGAATCAACATAGAGTTTACAGGAGAAAAAAAGAGGCATTCAAAGAAAAGAACACGGTCCCTACAGTCAAACATGCCGGGGGTTGCCTGATGTTTTGGGGTTGCTTTGCTGCCTCTGGCACTGGACTGCTTGACCGTGTGCAAGGCATTATGAAGTCTGAAGACTACCAACAAATTTTGCAGCATAATGTAGGGCTCAGTGTGAGAAAGCTGGGTCTCCCTCAGAGGTCATGGGTCTTCCAGCACGACAATGACCCAAAACACACTTCAAAAAGCACTAGAAAATGGTGTGAGAGAAAGCACTGGAGACTTTTGAGGTGGCCAGCAATGAGTCCAGACCTGAATCCCATAGAACACCTGTGGAGAGATCTAAAAATCGCAGTTTGGAGAAGGCACCCTTCAAATATCAGGGACCTGGAGCAGTTTGCCAAAGAAGAATGGTCTAAAATTTCAGCAGAGCATTGCAAGAAACTCATTGATGGTTACCGGAAGCGGTTGATCGCAGTTATTTTGGCTAAAGGTTGTGCAACCAAGTATTAGGCTGAGGGTGCCAATACTTTTGTCCGGCCCATTTTTGGAGTTTTGTGTGAAATGATCAATGTTTTGCTTTTTGCTTCATTCTCTTTTGTGTTTTTCATTGAAGACAAATTAAATGAAGATAATAATACTAAAGAATTTGTGATTGCAATCATTTTCAGGAAGAAACTGGAGTATTATCTGACAGAATTGCAGGGGTGTCAATACTTTTGACCACAACCGTAGGTCAATTATAGCCAAAATCTGGGTTGGCAGCAGGAGTACCTGTGATGGATAGCTTTAGGAATAGAAGAGGTGAGTAGTGTTTTTTTGGTTTTCAGCATTAACTGCTATTTTAATTTATTTATATTTTTTCTACTTGATAACATGACAACTGTGCCGTCTTTTGTTAAATGTGTAAGAAAGTAATGGCGGTTTAGGGGCGCTCAAAAAAGGAGACAGAGGGATAGATTAAAGTACTTTCCTTTACTTTACACCACAAGGGGTCTTCACAACGCGTTTCGGCCTTCATCAGGTAATCTTTTGTTAAATGGTTCCTATGGTAAAATATTTGAGGATTCTTATTTTCTTTTCAGGGAAATAAGAAAGGAAGCAATGTATTATGTGATTTCCCTTTTGAGATTATAAAATGTTTGGAAAATCTATTTAAACACTTTTAGGCCCAAAATAGACAAAATTATTCTAAGAGCGATACATTCATTGGTTAACCTGAAAAATGATACTTGCAAGCTTTCAGAGGACAGAAGTTCCTTCATCAGGCAGGTTTACACATGAATTACTGAGACAGGAGAACAATATTTAGGAGACTTGATTACCTAGGCTTATCTTTAGGAGGCATTACCTCATCCACCAAATGTACAAATGTCCTCAGTGCTCTAAAAGCCTGCACATATCAATTTTCTGGTTAGCTATTACACATATAACTCTTAGAACACTTTTATCTTTTTTGAGCAGAAAAGTATTTACATACATTTTTCTGCCTAACACGGTACCGCAATATAATTTTTTATTGTACATCATTATGTTTGGAAAATAAATTGGTCTGATGGACTATAGCAAAATCAGGTCTATGTTCTTTGAATTCTTAAAGGGTTATTCCCATCTGTATACATGGGTATTGTTGGATAGTGCCAAGGATGGTTCTACCAAAGCATGCGTAGGGGTTGTGGTGTCATGATGTCACAACACACACTGTGACCTTGCATGTGCAGATCTGGCAGGGATTAGAGCCTGCAGAAAGGATCGGACAGGTGATGGTGAAAAGTAGTGGGGCCAGAGAGGTGGGTGGTAAGGTGATTATAAGCTTTTTTTTAACCTTTTAATGGCCATTTACAGTCATATGAAAAAGTTTGGCCACCCCTTTTAATCTTAGTCTTTTTTTTTTTTTTGTTTAATATAGTTTTTTTGCAACAGCTATTTCAGTGTGATATATGTAATAACTGATGGACACAGTAATATTTCAGGACTAAAATTAGGTTTATTGTACTAACCGAAAATGTGAAATATGCATTACTTCAAAAATTGACAGGTGCAAAAGTATGGGCACCCTTCTGATTGTCATGATTTGAATACTCCTAACTACTTTTTACTGACTTACTGAAGCACTAAATTGGTTTGGTAACCTCATTGAGCTTTGTACTTCATAGCCCGGTGTATCCAATCATGAGAAAAGCTATTTCAGGTGTCCACTTACAAGTGGTTCTCCTAGTTGCATCCTCTCTGAGGAGTGGCATCATGGGCTCCGCAAAACAGCTCTCAAATGATCTGAAAAAAAAGATTGTTCAACATAGTTGTTCAGGGGAAGGATATAAAAAGTTGTCTCAGAGATTTAACCTGTCAGTTTCCACTGTGAGGAACATAGTAAGGAAATGGAAGACCACAGGGACAGTTCTTGTAGAGGCCAGAAGTGGTAGGCCAACAAAAATATCAGAAAGGCAGAGAAGAAGAATGGTGAGAACAGTCAAGAACAATCCACAGACCACCTCCAAAGACCTGCAGCATCATCTTGCTGCAGATGGTGTCACTGTGCATCGGTCAACAGTACAGTGCATACTGCACAAGGAGAAGCTGTATGGGAGAGTGATGCGAAAGAAGTAGTTTCTGCATGCACGCCACAAACAGAGTCGCCTGAGGTATGCAAAAGCACATTTGGACAAACCAGTTTCATTTTGGAAGAAGGTCCTGTGGACTGATGAAACAAAGATTGAGTTGTTTGGTCATACAACAAGGCGTTATGCATGGCGCCACAAAAACACAGCATTCCAAGAAAAACACTTGCTACCCACTGTCAAATTTGGGGGAGGGTCCATCATGATTTGGGGCTCTGTGGCCAATGACGGCACCAGGAATCTTGTTAAAGTTGAGGGTCACATGGATTCCACTCAGTATCAGCAGATTCTTGAGAATAATGTTCAAGAATCAGTGTCAAAGTTGAAGTTACGCCGGGGATGGATCTTTCAGCAAGACAATGATCCAAAACACCGCTCCAAATCTACTCAGGCATTCATGCAGAGGAACAATTACAATGTTCTGGAATGGCCATCCCAGTCCCCAGACCTGAATATCATTGAACATCTGTGGGATGTTTTGAAGCGGGCTGTCCATGCTCGGCGACCATCAAACTTAACTGAACTGGAATTGTTTTGTAAAGAGGAATGGTCAAAAATACCTTCATCCAGGATCCGGGAACTCATTAACAGCTACAGGAAGCGAGTAGAGGCTGTTAATTTTGCAAAAGGTGGATCTACTAAATATTAATGTCACTTTTCTGTTGAGGTGCCCATACTTTTGCACCAGTCAATTTTTGAAATAATGCATATTTCACATTTTTGGTTAGTACAATAAACCTCATTTCAAACCTGAAATATTACTGTGCCCATCAGTTATTACATATATCACACTGAAATAGCTGTTGCAAAAAAACAATTTTAAACAAAAAAAAAAGAGTAAGATTAAGAGGGGTGCCCAAACTTTTTTCATGACTGTATGATTTAGAAGAATGGCAGCAATATGCTTTTGCTGTATCTATGAGTAAACAACCTAAAAATCTATCCTTTGGTGAATGGAAAAAAATGTACACATTTATAAAATGTGAACCACTCAAATGTATTTCTTTATCTCTCAATGCAAGCATATATACTTTGCAGCACTTTGCTGATCATCATTACCATCCTCATCGGGGATTACAATCTAAATTCACTATCAGTATAACTTTGGTGTAAACCAGAGCACCCAGAGGAAACATAAAAGTATAGGAAGAGTATATAGTACACTCTTCACCTATATGTTATCCTTGATTGGATTTAAACCCAGGACCCCAGCGTTTTATATAATGTAGCACAACTATGGTGTATGGTGCAAAAAAAAAAAAAAGTTTTTAGCCCATCTGAACAGTTGAATCTTATTAAACTTTATAGCATATTTAATGGGTTGGATCATCAGAAAGTTGCTTATACATACAATTTTAACTTGCAAAGGAGCCAAGGATAATGAAGAGAATATAAAGTACATCAGCAGAACCACTTCAAAAGAACCAATGTGTTATTGCTTTACCACTAGAGATGAGACACCACCTTGGTGTTCGAATTCGATTCGATTAGTCGAATTTGATGTGTGTTCGTCGAATGTTCATTGTACACTGTCAAACCCCATTGAAAACAATGGCAGGCAAACACAAACACATACAAACACATAGAAAACACCATCTAAGGTGTCCAAAAGGTGACAAACTACTCAAAAAACACAACAAACACATGGAAAAGTGACAAGTATATATATGTGGCACCCCTGCGGGTATTAGCCACAGTATAAGATCATAATAGTTGCACTCACATAGAAAGCCATGCCACTGCACTACCACCTTTGGCCAGTAGGGGGAGCTCCAGAGACACCAGAGATTTCCCTAGAGATAAAACACCAGTCTGAGGTAGATTTTCAGACAGTTGGAGCCAGGAGCTCAGAGTGACAGGAGCTGCATTGAGTTCCTGAGGACTGACTGACAATTTTCTAGGGCCAAGCCATCGGTCTGAGGAGGAGAAAACTGATAAGAGGAACACTTTCAGAATCGGGTAGCATCATTATCTACCCTAGATAAAAAGCGCAGATACGGATACCGGATCCGTGGCTGCATTAGTTATATACAATACAGCAACCGGACAACGTGAGGTAACAACAAGCTTACAGGGCCAGACACAGCAACATACTAAGAGTTCAGCAGTACTCCCGGAGGGGGTAAGCAGAGAGAGACAAAGGACTTAAGTTGCCTGTTGAGTGGGACCCAGAGAGGACAGATTTGAGCCGACAGCCAGTTCACACACGGCAGCAGGGCCATACAGACAGCGCAAGCAGGAGGTAAAGGACCCGGTGGGGCCTGAGCAACTGAACCCCTATTGCAGACTCCAGAGACGGGACTTGTTGTATTGTAGTTTGGTTGAAAGTAAACCAGTTAAACTTCATCTGTGCCTCAGCCTCTGATTTAACAGCTACCATCTATCCAGGATTGGGACCATCACCGCTGAGAGAAGTTGCTGTGAATCAAGTAAGTGTCTGTGCTCTTAACATCTTCTCACCAGACTTCCATCTTCATCCATCATTAACTTTAACATCACCTGTCCAGGGGACCCTACAGCCCTACCCGGAAAAGGGCTATACCATCTCAGCTGTCTCTCACCATCATCCCCTGGCCAGTACAAGGCAGCGGTGGCCATATATAGCCACATTATTCCGGGTGGCGTCACGACAATAACATCTACAAACTTCATAAACTATATAAACTTCTAAATCCCCTGTAAATACCCCCCTTTAGGAGTGTGTCAGCCTGGGGCCACGGCCTGGGTCCAGCCACCAGTGATTCCCCCAAGGAAAGGGACCCTGCGCCGGGTATCCCGGTCCCCTAAGCTGGGCGGCACATATACAAATGCAAAAAGAAAAGAGATGGACGAGTAAAGGGAGGAGACACAGATATAGGCATCTCATGCCCCTCTAAAATCCGTTTTTACTCCAGAATTTGAAAGGCATCATGCAGACGATAAGTATTTGGTGACTTTTACTTCAGCATCTGTAAGGCCATGTTCAGGCGATGAGTATTTTGGGAGTTTAACTTCAGTATCTGTAAGGCCACGTTCAGACGATGAGTATTTGGTGACTTTTACTTCAGTATCTGTAAGGCCATGCTCAGACGATGAGTATTTGGTGACTTTTACTTCAGTATCTGTAAGGCCATGTTCAGACGATGAGTATTTAGTGAATTTTACTTCAATATCTGTAAGGCCACGTTCAGGCGATGAGTATTTGGTGATTTTTACTTCAGTATCTGTGAGGCCATGTTCAGACGATGAGTATTTGGTGATGTTTTTCCTCAGTATCTGTAAGGCCATGTTCAGATATGGAGTACTTGGTGAGTTTTACTTCAGTATCTGTAGGGCCATGTATAGACGAGGAGTACTTGGTGAGTTTTACTTCAGTATCTATAAGGCCATGTTTAGACTCGGAGTGATTGGTGAGTTTTACTTCAGTATCTGTAAGGCCATGTGTAGACGATGAGTACTTGGTGAGTTTTACTTCAGTATCTGTAAGGCCATGTTCAGACGCGGAGTACTTGGTGAGTTTTACTTCAGTATCTGTAAGGCCATGTTCAGACGAGGAGTACTTGGTGAGTTTTACTTTAGTATCTGTAAGGCCATGTTCAGACGAGGAGTACTTGGTGAGTTTTACTTCAGTATCTGTAAAGCCATGTTCAGACGAGGAGTACTTGGTGAGTTTTACTTCAGTATCTGTAAGGCCATGTTCAGACGAGGAGTACTTGGTGAGTTTTACTTCAGTATCTGTAAGGCCATGTTCAGACAATGAGTATTTGGTGACTTTTACTTCAGTATCTGTAAGGCCATGTTTAGACGAGGAGTGCTTGGTGAGTTTTACTTCAGTATCTGTAAGGCCACGTTCAGACGATGAGTATTTGCTGAGTTTTACTTCAGTATCTGTAAGGCCATGTTCAAAGTAGGAGTATTTGGTGAGTTTTACTTCAGTATCTGTAAGGCCACGTTCAGACGATGAGTATTTTAGTGAGTTTTACTTCAGTATCTGTATCTTTGGAGATGTTGTCGTCCCTTTCGCATAGGACTCCTCCTGTACTTCCTCCACCTCTTCTTGTCCCACCACCTGACTCTGAATATTGTTTAGTGTGTGCTCCAGCATGTAGATGACCAGAATAGTCATGCTGATAATGGCATCATCAGCACTAAACATCTTCCTCGCCATTTCAAAACTGTGCAGAAGGGTGCATAGCTCCTTGATCTGAGACCACTCCTGCAGCGTGATCTGCCCCACCTCTGGATCTCGTTGGCACAGGCTATACATCATAACGTATTGCACCAGTGCTCGGCAGTGCTGCCACAGTTGCTGCAACATGTGCAGAGTAGAATTCCAGCGTGTCGGCACATCGCATTTGAGCCAGAGAACGGGCAAGCCGAAAGACTTCTGGAGCGAAGCAAGTCGTTGAGTTGTGGGATGCGAACGCCGGAAGTGAGCATACATCGACCGTGCCCTCTACAGAAGCCCATCTAGGCCGGTGTAGTGTGCCGAAAATTGCTGGATAACCAGATTCAACACGTGAGCCATACAAGGCATGTGTGATATTGCCCCGGAGAAGGGCCGCAACCAGGTTTGCAGCATTGTCACTCACGGTCTTCCCTGGCTGCAGGTTGAGTTGAGACAACCATTGCTAAAACTCGGTCGCCAGAGCTGACCACAACTCCTCAGCTGTGTGACCTACGTTTCCCAGGCATTTCAAGGTAAAGACCGCCTGATGGCGTTGAGCCCTACTGCCAGCATAGTTGGGAGGTGTGCAGGATTCCTTCTCTGCAGTTACAACGCGGGTGGCATTACCAGACAGGCTTTGGGCGGAGGTGGAGGACCGAGACGAGGTTGAGGAAGCAGAAGCAGTGGAGGAACTCCTACCTACAGAGGATTGACGCACAACTCATGGGGACGGCAAGACTTGTACAGCAGACCCTTCTCCAGCTCTCACCATAGTTACCCAGTGCCCAGTCAGCGACATGTAACGCCCCTGTCCATGCTTACTGGTCCAAGTGTCTGTGGTGAAATGCACACTGTCACACACAGAGTTTTTCAAGGCAGCGGTGATGTTGTCTGCGACATGCTGGTGCAGCGCAGGCACACCTTTCTTGGATAAGTAGTGGCGACTGGGCATCTGGTACTGGGGCACTGCAACGGACATAAGGTCTCGAAAATCCTCTGTGTCAACCGGCGGAAAGGCAGCATTTCTGAAGCCAAGAGCTTGCAGATGGTGAAATTCAAGCGCTTAGCTTTCTCATGGCTAGGAGGAAATGGCCTTTTACTTGTCCACATCTGAGGGACAGAGGGCTGGCTGCTGTGCTGAGATGGGGTTGAGTAGGGTGTCCCTGGCAAACTGCAACTCTGGGAGGAAGGTGCAGGTGAAGATGTAATATTGCCTTCATCCAAAGGTGGTGCTCTCGATGTCTGAGAGAGCTCAACACCAGCAGCATTGTCCACTTGAAAACTAAGTGACAACCTGCCAATCACACTGCCTGTTGCGGTTAAAGAGGTGGAAGGTGTACGTCCAAAAGCATGTGTGACTGCTGTCCCCACAGTCACAGATGATTAAGAGCACACGGATGCACTTGATGGGGTAGATGGTGGTAGGCCCGCCCCGCTAGCCAGCATTCTAGCACGGTGAGCTTCCCACTGCGACTTATGCTTCATGTCCATGTGGCAGTTCATACATGAAGTACTCAAGCTATTGAGCTTTAGGCCTCTACTCAGAGATTGGTGACAAATCTTGCAGATGAAATGAGTTGGGAGATCTTTGGCGATGTCAAAGAAGGCCCAGGCTAGGCAAGGCTTAGAGCCCATGCGAGCTGCAGAGGCTCATATGCAGCAGTGTAGAACGATATAGGACATTTAAGGTGACACATTACCAGTCCATTCAACAGGACAATACATTGAAATATATGTAAGGCTGAGACAATCAACTGCCTGGCAGGCATTTAATCTAACCTTCACTAAGACTACACCAGACCTTAAAGACGGAAAGCAACAGGCTTGATAAAGACCAAATGTTTTGATCGAAACGTTGCCCACCTGTATGTTGCTCCTCTACACTGCCTTTCATTTGAATAAACATAGCATACACAGAAACCTAAGGAGAGTGCGATTTTGTTACTCTATACTATTGACTGTGGAATCCTGGAATCCTGTTTATCTGCACCTCCGCTGTGAAATAAGTCTGTGTGCACGCCATTTTTAATTTAAAAAGCGATCCATTCAAGCACCTGCTGTTTTTGTGCCTCATTTACAAGTGGTACCGATGCTCGTGTCTGTAAGAAAGGGATCATATCCGATTGGCCAAGTAAAGAAGTAGACATCTTACTTTGGCTGGAAGATGGTCTTTCTTCAGCAGATGTTAATGTAGATTTAGCATCTACCCCACGAACACAAACTTTTTTTCCCTTTCCACCACGCCTACTCCCATTCCCACCAGCAGCAGGCCTTTTGCTACTCATTTTGTATGTGACAAAATTGGCAACTCTGCAGTTGTTGGACAACAAAAAGCTGGATGTAAATCAAGCAGAGGTGGCTCAACCAACACTGCTACTTAACCCGAAGTTAGACCTGGGCAAGGTGCAGTTAAAAATTAATAGGAACTGCACAGGCGGTGTAGTTGTTTGTATTACAAGTGGCCTACACTACTTCTTTTTGTGGCACTGCTACTTGACCCGAAGTGAGACCTGGGCAAGGTGCAGGTAAAAATTAGTACCAACTACACAGGCGGTATAGCTTCTTCAAAAGTGGGCTACACCACTGTGTAAGTGACACTGCTACAGTACTAACCCGAACAAATCGCCTGGACTAGCTGCAGCCAAAAAATGCATACTAAGGCAGGTGGTGTAGCTTTCTTCACAGCAGTGCTGCACTACCTGCCCTAAAGGATTCACAGAGCTTGATGTGGCCAGATGCTGTGAAAAACACTTGCACAGCACTGGCACACTTCTGCCTGGCAAAAACTAATAGGGACTGCTCTAACCTTGCCCTAAAAAGGGCTGAAATTAAAACTAGTCTCTGCTTCTATAGACCTGAAAAAGGGCTGCTAGACTACTAGTCCCTGGTCCCTAATCGCTACTCCTATGAAGCAGCCCTCAAAAGGGCTGATACTCCTAAAATTCGCACCCTCCCTCCAGTCCCTACTCCCTAAACCTATATATCTACCTCACTAGCTGAATCAGAACACAATTGCTTGATTTCACTCTATATCGCCCACAGCAGCAGCGGTGCCGTCTGACACAGAGCTACAGCAATGAGCAAATGGTGGCGATGGAGAAAATGGCTGGGTCTTATAGGGCTAGGACATGTGACTTACACAGCCAATGATGCCTGACCTTGCTTGTGTGCAAAAAATGCACTTTGGTGTGTGTGTGATTTGCTGACAGCCTGCACCGCCCCACTGTATCTGCAGTTTGGAGTAAAAAAAAATGGAGATCGCTATCATTTCTGCAGCACTGGTACAACCCCCACCCTGCACACTATACACTGAAACTGGATATTCACATTCATTAACATGGTTAGGGTTAGGGTTAGTGTTAATCTTTTGGTGATCGAAGCGTTATCGAACATAACCGCGAACTGCCGAATTTCAAGTTAATTGTTCTAATTCGTCAAATGACTCGAACACCTCCCAAAACAGCTCCAATTTGAGATTGGGTAACAATTCAAATCAAACACCACTCATCTCTATTTACCACTAAAAGCCAGCATGAACAAAAACTGAACCTGATTTTGTGCTTCAAATGAAAATACCAATGAATTGCAAGTGTCAAAGACAAAACACAAAAGTGCATTTAAAAAATTGCCTGACTTATTGAATAAGCAAGTAAAGTAATAAAATATATTTCCCTTCCCTGAGGCTCAGTGTTAGGAGGATGTGGTCATCACTCAAATATTCCATAAATGAGGCTACTTTTGTTTTGTCAGATGCAGGTGGTGTGTTCAGCTTTCATATCTGAAACAGTTGATATATCACAGAAGTTGCGGCCAGAAGCACAATTATGATCACACTGCTGTAGGGGGCTCCAAGGCTCTGTCATCCCTGCCCTGGGGAATGTTGTAGTCTTGTGACTCACCGTAGCCGGGGTGTGCATGTCTCCCTGCTCCCTGTCACGGTTCCGCGCCCGAGGCTGTGTAGGCCCGGTGGTCCAGATCAATAAAGTTGGCTGAACAGATAAGGGGTTAATTCTTGTCGTGACGTCACCTGCGGGATTTCCGGTGATTTCACCGGCGCTGCCTGGGCCTCTGGGGTATGTGATGCAGCGAGATGGGACGCTCCCCACAGGACGAGCAGGAATCCCCGGAGCCAGAAGCTGCACTTGAAATTGTGAGGCAGCTTAGTTACTCTTAGTATGCGGAGTTAAACAGTTCTGAAAAAGCACGGACACCAATAGTCTCTGTAACGGGTCTTTTACTGCAACCAATTGACGGTACATGGTATACAGGTAACGGGTAACGGACTGGGTGGACTCAGCAATGACCGGTGTGGTTTTCAGAGCTCTGCGGTGTTCCTCCGTTCTAAACTTATTCTAGTTGAGTTGCCGATGTCGTCTTAGTGTGCCAAGTTCGGGTACAAGGGGCTACTTAAATTTCCCTGCCGGTGTGTACGTTCCGGTGTGAGGGAAGCCTGGGTCCTTTTGGTGGGTACTCCGCTGGCAAGACGGCTCTGTTTGCGGCGGCGGTGGGGTACTCCTGTAGAGCGGTCCCTCCACTCCTGGTTTGCTAAGCAGTGCTGAACAACTTGCTTGCATCGGACCAGTGATCCGGTTGTAGATGGGCGCGGGTATATTTGGACCCGTAAATGCTCGCCCAGAGTCCGGTTGTTGAGGCACCGGGTAATGGCGCCAACCGGTAGGTGGTCTAGGGGGCTGCATGGGACTTTACAGAGCCCCCTCTCCTATGTTACTCCCCGGCCATTTCCTTCTCCTTCCTCCTTCTTCTACATTCTCCTACACTCTACTCCTACACTCCGCCCACCAGGACCTTATTGGCCCTCTATGCTAGTGGTCCATGTAGGGTATGAAACTCTGAGATTAACCATGTCATTGCTTAGTCAGAGAATATTGCATCTGCAGACAGGGATGCAATACCCTCCTGTGACGCACTCATTACAGGGCGCCACACTCCCCCTTGGGAAATTACGCTTGTCCCCAAGTGTCACGAAACCCCGACATTGCAGAGAATTTTTTACATTTTTATTACAACGGAAAATAAACACTTTTATTAATAACAGGTACGCTTATTTGTTTTCTTCCCCTAAGGGAGGTGCAAGGCTTAAACTGTTACAACATAAACAGGTTTATTAACGGTAAACAGGTTAACCATTGCGGACCCGGCGGGCAGGTAACTGTCCTTAATATAAGTCCAAGCGTGGCCGCTGGGCCGCTCTTCTGGCGTTCAACCAACAGGAAAACGTCTATGACAGAGTCATTGTTAAAGTTCACGTAAATTACTGCAGTTCAGGGTGTAAACAGCACTTCTTTACTCTGAGTGCATACCAGCCTTCTGAACCAGCATGACGTTCATAGGTAATCTTTTCTCCTCTATAAAGGTCGCGATTGGGATGTCCAAATGGGAGATGCGACTCAACGTCTTTACGTCCCACAAACATCTCTTCAAAAACACCCTCCTCCCTGGCGAAACCCCACCCAGTAGACAGGTTAAACGAGGTCACTCTACCTGCCTTGCGGGGTTCCTCTGATAACGGGGGTTGGCGACGGGTCACAGCACGGGCTCGCCGATTCGCGCATTCTTGCGCCCACAGTTCCGCGCTACGGCACCGACGTACATCTTCGTCGGACCGACACGGAGTGTGCTCGTAGTTCCAGCAACGAAAGGGCTGCTGGCAGGTTTGATGCTGGCGGTTAACTTGGACTGGCACCCGGACAAGACGCTCAGGGGAAGAAGCTGCAGCAGCACCCAACCACTGTACCGAGCTGTCTGCTCGGCCGAATCCTCCGCGTCGTTTCCCCATTCTGAACCGGTGTAGCTGAGGTCTTCAGGATCACTGTGGGCCTCGCCATCCTCTTCCTCCGCTCCTTCGACGACTACATCAGGTTCCTCCTCTGGTGCAGATGCTGAATCGGAGTCATCCGGATAGGTGGGCGTTGGGGCTGTGGAGCCTTCCTCGAGGTCATCTCGCAGGGCTTCCAGGCTGCCTGCCTCCTCGTCTGCGCTGGTGGATGGTAACCCAGAAACCGGGTAGGCCTCTAAGGTTTCCGGGCCGGACTCCAGTATTGGAGGGGAACAGGTCTCAGTCTCTCTTTCAATTGAGGTATAACTGGTGTTAGATTCCGTTGCAGGAATTAAACAGGTGTCAGGCTCTGGAGTGGAGCAGGTTGTAAGCTCCGGCCCTGGAACAGGGTAGGTTGTGGCCTCCGGTAATGAGACAAGGCAGTTCATGGGCTCCGGTGATGAGACAGGGCAGGTCGTGGGCTCTGGCGAGGTAACGGAACAGGAACTGAATTCCGGCCTTGGGGTGGGACAACTTGTAAGCCTTTGCTGGACAGCCCGATGTAGTCGGCTGGCCAGACCCGCACTCCAGCTGCGGATCGTCCACTCGGTCATCTCCATTAGTCGCACCCTTAAGTCCAGAATTCGGGGTTTCCATCGATCATGAGGACGGGACCCGGACGCGGGTGGTCTATAGCTGCTCTAGCCTCTGCCTCGACCCCCTGCATCAGCTTATGAAGTTTCATGCTGGCCATCGTCACTTTTGGGAGAACCGCACCCGTTCGACCTGGTAACCGTTCTGGTGGAAGAGCTGTTGGAAAAGCCTTGACTCTGGCAAGGTAACGGAACAGGAACTGAACTCCGGCCTTGGGGGGGACAACTTGTAAGCCTTTGCTGGACAGCCCGATGTAGTCGGCTGGCCAGACCCGCACTCCAGCTGCGGATCGTCCACTCGGTCATCTCCATTAGTCGCACCCTTAGGTCCAGAATTCGGGGTTTCCATCGATCATGAGGACGGGACCCGGACGCGGGTGGTCTATAGCTGCTCTAGCCTCTGCCTCGACCCCCTGCATCAGCTTATGAAGTTTCATGCTGGCCATCGTCACTTTTGGGAGAACCGCACCCGTTCGACCTGGTAACCGTTCTGGTGGAAGAGCTGTTGGAAAAGCCTTGACTCTGGCAAGGTAACGGAACAGGAACTGAACTCCGGCCTTGGGGTGGGACAACTTGTAAGCCTTTGCTGGACAGCCCGATGTAGTGGGCTGGCCAGACTCGCACTCCAGCTGCGGATCGTTCACTCGGTCGTCTCAATTAGTCGCACCCTTAGGTCCTGCAGTGCAGCTTCCCAGAATTCGGGGTTTCCATCGATCATGAGGACGGGACCCGGACCCGGGTGGCCTATGGCTGCTCTAGCCTCTGCCTCGACCTCCTGCATCAGTTCATGAAGTTTCATGCTGGCCATTGTCACTTTTGGGAGAACCGCACCCGTTCGACCTGGTAACCGTTCTGGTGGAAGAGCTGTTGGAAAAGCCTTGACACACCTACTTCCTTGTAGCTTTTTGTAGTCCATAGGTGGGCTGAAGTCTTTGGCCCGCCCCCATGGTTGTTTCCAGCAATCGGGGCGGACAATGATTTTGGTGCCTCTGCCTTGGCCCTCCCACGAAGAGGGGCGGAGGCTCATCCCTGGGCCTGCACGTGGTGGTTCACATGGCGGGGTCCGCCATCTTGGCCCAAAGGTGAAAAGGCGGGAAAAGTTTGTTTTGGATGAACAAAGTCCTTTTTGATGAAATAAAAGTCTTTTAAAGCACACAATACCCGTTAAGGAACGGGCCAGCTCGTATCCTGTTCGTGACGCCAAGTTCTGACTCACCGTAGCCGGGGTGTGCACGTCTCGGGCTGTCGCTGCTCCCTGCCACGGTTCCGCGCCCGAGGCTGTGTAGGCCCGGTGGTCCAGATCAATAAAGTTGGCTGAACAGATAAGGGGTTAATTCTTGTCGTGACGCCACCTGCGGGATTTCCGGTGATTTCACCGGTGCTGCCTGGGCCTCCGGGGGATGTGATGCAGCAAGATGGGACGCTCCCCACAGGATGAGCGGGAATCCCCGGAGCCAGAAGCTGCACTTGATGTTGTGAGGCAGCTTAGTTACTCTTAGTACACACTTGTACATATTTTGACATGTTACAGATGTATGTGTATAATGTTTGTGCTGCTGCTTCTTTGGTACCTCAGGTAAACTATGGTTAAATTGGTTAGTTAGGTAGTTCTTTAGGGTGTAGTTATGGGTTTCCCTATTGAAGTAAAAGTGAAAGTGTTATTAGGTTAGCTAGTGAGTCCTCCCAATAGGGGTGGGCTTTAAGTAACAAAACAAGTGCGACACCCATCAGGGCCGTGGGGTACTCAGAACCGGGCCAGTCAGTTCTTTGGGGAATCACAGTGGCGATGACCAGGCTCCGTGTCCCTGGGCATCCAGTAAAGGAGATATTTACAGGGGATATTCGTGTCGCCATCTGTGGTGTTTAGCCAGGGATAGCTGATGCTGCAGATTGGGACTGCTGGGGCAGATGGTGAAGCAGCCGGGATGGTATCGCTCCTCACAGGTGGAGCAGGGCCCCTGGGATGTGAGACAGTCTATTAGGGTGGTGATGGTCGATGGGGTGCAGGACAAAGGGTGTGGAAAATAAGCAGAGGACACAGAAGGGGGCAGTTTCCGTTACCTTTACTTGGCACTTCTTGGTGCAGTCCGGGGCACTGGTTACAGGTGGTAGATGAGGTCTGGACAGCCTGGAAGCATTCAGGCATCCATCTCGCCAGGTGGGATTGGAGGCCTTCTTGCTGCGCTCTCCTTTCAGGTCCCTGCTGCCTGTAGCTATGCTGCGGCCCTCTTTCTGCATGCTGGTTGTGACCCGTATGGCAGGCAGCATGAGCCTATCATTGGTACCGCTGCACTGGTGGTACCCATGATACCACCTGGACGGTTCTGGGCTCTAGTATGCTGTTGTGTCGCCGGGTGCTTGGTGCGACCAGGAGACGTGCAGCCTCCTGCCCTCCAGATTCGGCTGTTAGGGTGTACAGCACCCGCACAACCAAGGATTCTGGGATCCTTTCCTCTAGTGCTCCGCTCTGGGTTGAGTTCAGTCGCAGCTCCAGTCCCCAGAGCACTTCTCTCCACGTCCTCTCTCTGCCCTCTCCTCAGACGTTCTGACTAATCCATCCTCCTGACCAGAAACAGGGCAGCTCCGCTGAAGTCGGATTCTAGAGCTCCCCTTCTGGCCTTGAGTCAGGAATTGTGTTGCATGCTGGGTGTTACCTAGCGTCGGGACCTCCTCCTACTTCCAGGCATGACATCACCCAATGTGAGGGAGGTAATGCCACTGTGGCAACTGGACCACTGGGGTGCTACATTTTCCCCTAGTTAACTTCAGTATGTCCCGGACTGAGGAAACATAACAAAAAGAGGTTTATCAATAACAACAATAACAAACTATTTACAGGATTATAAAAGTGAAAAATTACAAAAACCTCAGAAAACGATAAAAAATTGTCAATTAAGTTGCTGGGGGCAACACTGGTCCATTTTTTCACCCCACAGACTTTAGGTTTTCTCGGTGGGAACCGCCCCAACCCACCTTTGTTTTGTCCCCAGGCCTGGCTACGGGGCTTCGGACCAGGCCTCACTTGGCTCTTCAGCCACGCCGACGGTTTATACTTACACCAGGTCGGGGAACTATATACAAGTTTGTCCTGGTCACACTTTACTCCCTATACCAGGCAGGGATCTGACCTCTTGTACTACGGATGGACCCACGCAGTACGGGTATCATTGATGACCTAGCCTGGTTTCTAGTGTCTACCACTGGTGTAGTGGGTGCACTAGTCACTACACTACGAGTAGACCTACGTAGTACTGGTATACCAGATTACCTTCTACGAACTCTTAGGGCCTTTTCACGCCTATGTTTTGCCTGCATTTGCGTTTGTATGCGTGTTTACCACTAAAAACGCATCCAAACGCATCCAAAAACACACCCATAGGCTGCAATGCAAAACGCATTGCAAACGCATGCAAAAATGCATGTGCATTTGCAAAAACGCAAAATGTATACATTTTTGCAAATGCAGCCAAAAACGCGAGCTGCTGCGTCTAGGGCTGCTTTTGCAAAAATGTATGCGGTTTGCGATTTTGCAAATGCACGTGCATTTTTGCATGCATTTTGCATTGCAGCCTATGGGTGCATTAATGCATGCGTTTGGATGCGTTTTTAGCTGTAAAAACGCATACGTACACAAACGCAAGCAAACACAACCCAGCTTTAGTTGTGAATTAGGCCTTAGACTCACCATGGGGCTGAAAGATTTGTTGCTAGCAGGGGGTAGATTCTTCTGTTCCACTGCGGTTGTGGCATCTGTTGCTGGAGCCGGCTGATCTAGAGTCTCTGCTGATTCAGGTGCAGTAGGCTGGGGAAAGATTAAGATAGGTACTACAATTGCCTGGTTCACCTGCGTCAAAGTCTGGGGAAATTCTCCAAGGATGGTATGGTCCTTTCTTTCCACCTCTTCTATGTGTTGAGGGGTGTCTTGGTATTCTTCTTTGTCCCTCAGTTGGTCAGAGCATAACTTTAGGTGGTGTCTTGATAGGTTTCTCCTCCATCTTTTCTGTTGAGGCATACCTTGTGGCTACCAAAGTTTGAAGGTAATAGGGTCATTCCATGTCAAGTGATCCAAAAATGAATATTTTTTTTCCCTGACGTCCTCAGATTTTTAAAAAATTTTTTCTATCTGAAGAACAACTTTATCTAATTACAAAAAAAAAGTTTTGAATTTTTTTCTTTATCTGTTAATTTTTTACAGATTTTTAAAGTTTTAAAAAAGTGTGAATTTTGGCCTGGTATGGCTTTACATTTTCTATCATATCTCGGGCTAGAAATAAGATAGAGAAACAAAATAAACACCAATCTACTCAGAACTGTCCAGGCTTTCATCAGATATGTCACAAGAGGATATTTGTTAATATTTTACCCATGTGATCGCAAGCGCAAAACTTTAAAACGCATTTCCGAAAAATCGGCGCGCTTTAAATATTTCAAAAACTGCCCATGTGTCTGCTGTGCTCTTAGCCACATCTGTACCAAATTTCAAGTTGGGATCGCAATGGGATCATATTTTAACATATTTTACTAGTAAGAGCGTCAATGGGTCATTCCATATCAAGTGATCTAAATAAGAATATTTTTTTTTACCTGACGTCTTTAGATTTTTTTTTTTTTTTTCCTTTATGAAGTACTACTTTAGTTAATTACAAATTAAAAGTTTGGAATTTTTTTCTTCATCAGTTAATTTTTTACAGATTTTTAAAGTTTAAAAAAAAGGGTGAATTTTGGCCTGGTACGACTTTAAATTTTTTTATCTCAGGCTAGAAATAAGATAATGAAGTGGGAGAGGCATCATTTTACTCAGAACGGTAACAGCTTTCATTTGAGATGTTACAAGACTATGTTTCTTTATATCAAATTCAAACTATTGACGGGCAATTGTGAAAAAATGACTGATTGTGTTCTTGGTGATTTTTGAATTGACACTATAATAGTTAAATATTTTGCACTTAGGTCCAATGAATGCGTCCATGGGGTCAAGCTGGGACAGAGTCATCACAAATTAGCCTTATTTGCAGATGACCTGCTACTTTACATCTCCCAGCCCCTGGTCTCCATCCCTTCGGTCTTAATGGAGTTTGAACGGTTCGGACAATTGAGCAACTTTAAAGTGAATTGCTCCAAAACCGAGGCACTCAATATTTCTTTGCCTGGAGAATTGGTTTCTCATCTATCTAAACAGTTCCCATTTAAATGGAAAGTAGAAGCCATTAAGTACTTGGGAGTCCTTATACCAAAAGATCTTAAACAAATATTCAATTTAAATTATCAACCCCTTTTGACTAACGCGGAATCGGCATTTACCTCCTATAGACAATTAAAGCTATGATGGTTCGGGAGAATAAACGTAGTCAAGATGGATGTCTTGCCCCGACTCTTATATACTTTTCAGACAGTTCCTGTTCTATTGGATAGAGGTTTCCTCTCCAAAATGCAATCTATGATCCTTAGATTTGTCTGGGGGGGCAAGAGGTCCAGATTGCGAATGAATATCCTATCCTTGCCCGAGACCAGAGGAGGGGTTGGACTACCCAACATACGAGCGTACTTTGAGGCTTCCTCTCTTGTTAGAGCTCTAGATTGGCATTATCATGCGTCCTCCAAGAAATGGGTAGGGGTGGAGCAAGAGGGTTTGGGGATTCCGCTGAAACACCTGCTTTGGATTTCCCCTAAAGACTCCACAGACCTAGTACCTTTGACAGACATGACCAGAAACACCTTGAAGGTATGGCACCTAGTGACGAAAACCCTCCGCTTAAACGACAGACTTAGCCCTTTGACTCCCCTTTTTTCCAACCCATCTTTCCCACCCAGATTTGACAGGCAGAGATTTTTATGTTGGCGGATTGTGGATGACACCCGAGTAGGACAGACTCTGTCCAGTGGTGGTTTGCCCCGATGGCAGAGCTACAACTCAAAGAACCTACGAGACCTCTTAAGTGATTCGAATTTCTCCAATACAGAGCATAATTATATTCAGCTGACCACTCTTGCAGGGTAAGATTGACGCCCAACGTATTGGAGAGGTTATTCCAACTGGAGGCTCCACCGAGGCGCAAAATATCATTTCTATACCAGGCCTTAGGGTCCATGAGAGAGCAGGGCACCCTTTACTTCCAACGTGCTTGGGAGAGGGAATTGGGGTGTAGCATTTCAGAAGCTAATTGGCAGAAATGCTTTATATTTACTCACTCACTAGCTAGCGCTTGTTCTGCACAAGAAAGAAGCTATAAGCTGCTCACTAGATGGTACTTGTGCCCGACGACACTCCGGAACATGTTCCCTGGAACCCCTGATACCTGCTGGCGCTGTGGGGAAGAGAAGGGTACAATGATACACATTTGGTGGAGTTGTGGGGAAATCCGGCGGTTCTGGTCTGAGGTTTTCAATGCATACGCCCGGATAACAGGTAAAGAAGCCGAATGCTGCCCAGAATCGGCAATGTTATCCATTTTTCCAGGTGCTATTGGGCTACAGAAGAGGGATATTCTCCGCTTTTGCATCTCGGCTGCTCGTGCTGTGATCCCGAGGTTCTGGAAATCAAGCCGGGCTCCATCTCTACTTGATTGGTTCAAAGAATTGATGGACACATATCGAATGGAGGAGCTCGCAGCTGATGCGTCGGGATCTCGGAACAAATTCTTAGGGATTTGGGTTGAATGGATTCTTTTTCACGACTCTGCAGAATTTAGGAGTATCTTTTCCAGCACAGATAATATGGCTCGACCTCTGGCTGATGGGGAGCCAGTGGGATGAGTACCCTTTCTCCTTCCCATACCTCACCCGTCCCCCCCCCTCCTTTTTTTCTTTTTTTCTTACGTGGCTTTTCTTTCCCAGTATAACTTTTTCTAATGGTTTTTGTTTCTCTTCTCTCTCTCTCTTCTTTTCTATCTCTCTTTTCTTCCCATCTGATACATTCAGTCTAGGTATTTCCTTTCTACGCCTATACCTTCAGAATTCTAGTGAACATTAGACAGGTATCGAAAACTCTGAGCTGTGAGTAGATCATTAATATTTCGGCCTTCCTTTCCGGTACACCAGTCGATAGACTATTCCAACTAGGCCTCAACGGGTAATGACCCACTTACGTGGTCAACCTGTTAGAAGGGGCCAAGTAATAAAAATCATTCTGCTGGGGCTGCTTGTCCCTTGACATCAGAACATCTCAAAACCCTGAGAAAGGTTGTATACTTGAGTGTTTGGAATTATATTTAGATTGTAGTATATATTGCACCAGAGATAAGCGCAAAAGTAAATTTGCAGCTTATCTTAAAGTTACTAATAACTTTGTGAATTCTCTTTTTGTATATTTTATATGTCTCAAGATTTTGTTAAAAGATTGAATGTATGTCTTTCATATGTTTTTTCAAAATTTAATAAAAATGAGATTAACCATAGTTAAATATTTTAAAATATGATCCCATCACGATCCCAACTTGAAATTTGGTACAGATGTGGCTAAGAGCATAAAAGACACATGGGCAGTTTTGGAAAATTTTTATTAAAATGTTTTTTTCGGAAATGCGTTTCAAAATGTTGCATTCGCATAGGTAAAAAATTAAAATTAACAAATATACTCTTGTGACATATCTGGTGAAAGCCTGGACAGTTCTGAGTAGAATGGTGTTTGTTTTGTTTCTCTATCTTATTTCTAGCCCGAGATAAAAAAATTTAAAGTCGTACCAGGCCAAAATTCACCCTTTTTTTAAACTTTAAAAATCTGTAAAAAATTAACTGATGAAGAAAAAAATTCCAAACTTTTAATTTGTAATTAACTAAAGTAGTACTTCATAAAGGAAAAAAAAAAAAAAAATATAAAGACGTCAGGTAAAAAAAAATATTCATATTTAGATCACTTGATATGGAATGACCCATTGACGCTATTAATAGTAAAATATGTTAAAATATGATCCCATTGCGATCCCAACTTGAAATTTGGTACAGATGTGGCTAAGAGCAAAGCAGACACATGGGCAGTTTTTGAAATATTTAAAGCGCGCCGATTTTTCGGAAATACGTTTTAAAGTTTTGCGCTTGCGATCACATGGGTAAAATATTAACAAAGATCCTCTTGTGACATATCTGGTGAAAGCCTGTATAGTTCTGAGTAGAATGGTGTTTATTTTGTCTCTCTATCTTATTCCTAGCCTTAGTTATGAGGAGAAACGTAAAGGCAGGCAACAGCGAAATTCACACTTTTTCCGAACTTTGAAAATCATTTAAAAAAAAAATAAATTTTTTAAAAAATTTTTCTCTTCACATTTTGCATTGTCTGACATGCTATTATCAAATAACAAAATCTCAAAAGAATTAAAAATATAGAGGTAATAATCATTGGTTCACTTGACATGGAATGACCCAATACGGTGTACGGCTCAGCTTCCCACTGGTCGTCCAGTTTGTGCATTCTACTTATCCGTTTTAACCCCTGCTCTCTGGGTGCTAAGGGAGTAGTCGGGGCTTGCTGGTTGTAGCTCCTTTCTTAAAGAATAACTCAAGAAATGGCAGCAATAGAAAAACTCACCAGTTGCAGCTAAAAACAAATCCAACACAGCACTTAAACAGGATGCAGTCAGACCCCATTAACTAAAGCAAACACAGGTGCATAGCAAAGATATTGTTTCCATACACCTGTGTTTGCTTTATTTAATGGGGTCTGACTGCATCCTGTTTAAGTGCTGTGTTGGATTTGTTTTTGGCTGCAACTGGTGAGTTTTTTGTACCTCCTTTCTTGCCTCAGTCTTGCTTGGGGCAGACTTCTCTCCACACACTCTTGGACCTTGCGGTATTGTTGCCACTCAGTATCCCAGTCTGCATCTGGTGAGACTGTCTCGGGTGTTAAGACTCCCATGTCCAGGTCGATAGGTAACTTGCTAGGTCTTGCCCACATCAGGTAAGCTGGAGTACAGTTGGTGGAGTTTACCCAGATGTGATTGTATAGATCCACCACATCCGTCAACTATTCTGTCCACAGGTTTCGTTCTTCACGGGGTAAGGTCTTCCACAGGTCCATCACCACCTGATTCATCTTTTCACACATGCTGTTGGTCTGCGGATAGTACAGTGTCATTCTGATTTTCTTGCAGACGTACAGGGTGCAAAACTCTTGGAATACCTTTGCCTCGAACGCTGGACCTTGGTCGGTAAGAACCTGTTCAGGGTAGCCGTGGGGCCTACAGAAGTGCTCTTGGAAAGCTTTGGCTGCGGTCATTGCTGTCTGGTCTTTGACAGGAACCGGGAATAATGACTGACGATGGTCAGAGCGTAGGTATAGCCAGACCTACCTGGGGTTAACTTCAGGTAATCCAGAGCCACAAGTTCAAGCGGTTGTTTTGTGATGATTGGTTGTAAGGGGGCTCTTTGGCTATCACAATCTCTTCTTCACAGGTTGCATGGACCACACTCTTGGTACCAACTCTCAATGGCTTTTCTCATGCCAACCCAGTAGAATCATTCACAAAGTAGGACCTCCAGCTTCTTCCACCCGAAGTATCCTGCTCCATCGTGGTATGCCTCTAAGACCATTGGCACATCCTTCTTTGGGACTACTATCTGCCAGACCAGTTCATGTGTGCACGAGTTGATGCTTCTCCAACACAGCTTACCCTTGTAGATTAATAGTTTGCCTTTCTCCTTCCACAACTGTTAGGTTTCTTGTGGAGCATCTGGCCCAGGGTGTGAGTCAGCTTGGGTCAACAACTCTTTCACTTGGCGGATGGCCGGGTTGATATCCTGCATTTCTGCCCATCCATGGTGGGGCATTGGGTTGAAAGAGACCTCTTGAATGGCAGAGTGCTTGTCTGTTATGCAGTGGGAGCACTGTGACGCGCTGCTGCGGTGGAAAGTGGACAGCTCTATTTCCTCTAGCTCTTCTGGGTCTTTTCCCACATCTGGTAAGTTGGCTCCCAGGACACAGTACCTCGAGGTCCGCGCTGCCACTTCAGAAAGGAACAAAAGAAGCCAGTACAAGGGAATGTCTGGATCAACGATTCTTCTTTATTATCCAACGCGTTTCAGAGTTATCTCCCAACTCCTTCATCCCTGATGAAGGAGTTGGGAGATAACTCTGAAACGCGTTGGATAATAAAGAAGAATCGTTGATCCAGACATTCCCTTGTACTGGCTTCTTTTGTTCCTTTCTGAAGTGGCAGCGCGGACCTCGAGGTACTGTGTCCTGGGAGCTGATTATACCACAGGGATCTGTGGAGAGTACGGTCCTGCAGCAGCTACTTGTATCTGAGCGATCATTACCAGTTGTGGGTTTTCACAACTGTATCAGGTGAGCAGCCTCTTTGTATAACCTTTTTGTCCTTCTTCAAAGAAGATATCACCCTATGTGCGCATTCTTGAATTTTATACATCTGGTAAGTTGGGCATCTAGGACAGCGCACCATCATTTGTGCTCTTATGTCCCACTCTGTACTTCATTACAAACTCATAATTGGAAAGCTGAGCCATCCATCGCTGTTCTAGCGCACCTAGCTTCACGGTTTCCTGGTGAGTCAGTGGATTATTTTCCGTGAAGATGGTGAACTTCGCTGAAGCCAGGTAGTGCTTGAATTGCTCGGTCACAGCCCAGACTATGGCGAGGAACTCCAGCTTGAAGGAACTGTAGTTGTCAGGATTCCTTTCAGTGGGACGAAGCTTCCTGCTGGCGTAGGTGATCACTCTCTCTCTGCCTTTCTGCACTTGGGACAATATGGCTCCCAATACCACGTTGCTGGTGTCTGTGTATGAATGGTCGTCATAGTCAGGAAAGGCCAGGACTTCGTCTCCCGTGAGGGCCAACTTCAATCGGGGGAAGGATTCTTTTACTTTGCTGTCTCACTCGACAGGAGGGCTCTGGTTCTTGGCCTTCTTGGATTAAACCACTCGGTCTTGCAGGGGTGTGGTTATCTTGGTGAAGTCCTTGATGAACCTCCGATAGTAGACTACCAACCTGAGGAACTCCCATTCTTCACGGATGGTGGTGGGTCTGGTGCCACGCCTCCTGCGCTCACCACGTGGCATAGGTACTGAACCTTTGGGCTTCAGGAGGTGACATTTGGATGGCTTCACCTTCAGACCAAGGTAAGAAAGGGCTTCAAATACCTCAGCCAGGTGCTTCAATTGGTCCTTGTAGGTTCGGGAGTAGACAATGAAGTTGTCTAGGTATAGCAAGACTGTCTCGAAGTTCTTATGCCCTAGACAGCATTCCATTAACCTCTGGATCATTCCCGGTGTGTTGCAAAGCCTGAATGGCATGCAGTTGAACTCGCAGAGGCCCATTGATGTCGTGAAGGTGGTCTTCTCTCTATCTGCCTCTGCTACGGCAACCTGCCAGCACCCACTGTTGAGATCTACGGTGGAAAAATAGCAGATTTCAAGGCAGCTAGTGATTCCTCAATTCGTGGTTACGGGTAGGCATCTTTATGTGTAATGCAGTTAATTTGCCTCTAATCAATACACATCCTCATTGTACCATCTTTCTTTTTGACGAGGACTAACGGAGGTGCCCAGGGGCTACAACTGTCTCTGATTACCCAAGCCTCCTTCATTTCCCATAATATGCTCTTGGCACACTGGTAGTGAGCTGGGCGAACAGGGCGGTACCTTTCTTTAATGGGCGGATGGTCTCCAGTGGTGATATGGTGTTGGACCCCCCTGCCCAAAGTCTAGTGGGTTATCGCTGAACACCCGTTCGTATTTTTAAACCACCCAGTAAACCCCATTCTTTTGGTGTGAAGGGTTGGATTTAGTGCCTATGTGCAGCTTCTGACACCAGTCCTCCAGCTGCTCTGCAGAGCCATTGTCCTCCACCTGGTTGGACAGGATCAAGGACTCTACTGCCCGTATTGCGTTTTTATTGACAGTGAACAGCTCAGCAATGGTTTCATAGCAGGGTAAATTGACCTCTTTCTCCCCCCAATTTAAGATGCGTATAGGTACTCTCCCCTTGCGGACATTCACTACCCCTCTGGCTGTCAGGATAGTAGGCCTCCTATCGTAGTATGCGGGTTCTACCAGGGCCTGGTAATCTTAACCCCTGGTACCAATAGTATCTTGACACCAAATCATCATTTCACTTTTGGGAGATATCACAATGGTGAATGGGTTACTCACCCTTACGCTGCCGACTTCTCCACTGGACAATTCTACCTGTTGTCTCTGCATTAGGGCTTTGATCTCCTTTTGCTGGACCTGTTGCTGTCCGGAGCTGGTGGTTTTGGCTAACCTTTGTAATAGAACAATAATCTCGCAAAGACAATTTTCTATCACATTGGTACCTAGGTTGATCATTTGATTGCATTCTCGCGGATAAATATCTACAATTATCAATACCTGTAATTTTAGTTCTACTCACCCTATTTTAATGGTCACCTCTTTATACCCAAATTGTGGCAAGGACTGACCATTGCTGGTGATTATTGTCAAGTCATCATCTGGGCTGTGGGTAATGTCAGAGCCAGCCCAGTACCACTTATATTATATAGGATATATGGCATCGTTGTCACCTGCGTCCAGTAGGGCGTTCATCGGGATGCCATAAATGTCCTCCGACATACTTGTCTCACCAATTATGCATGCCTGGTCGCCTTACTCCATGGGATTGGCTGCTGCCCCAGGAGTTGCCCATTTAAAGCACAGACTCTTGTGAAGTGCCCTGCCTTGTTGCATCGGCGGCAAATGGGTTGTCCAGTTGAGTCGTAGCGATCGCTGTCTCTTCCCCTTGTGGGTGGAATTCTCCTCTATCGTTGCCACGGGATGTCATCTGGACTGGAGGCCAGCTGGATCTTTTCAGTCGAACACATGCATGGACTGCATGGTTTTGGTTAATGCAGCCACACTCTTGGTCAGTTACTAGACTTAGAGGCGCAGGTCTGCTGAAGTGTCATTACTCTGTGCATTGGTCTCATCCGGTGCCTGAGGCAAGGATGCTGCCTCTTGGTAGTACATTATCGTTGGGTGTCTGGACGGCGCAGTGCCACTTGGGGTTGGTTCTAACAGCACCTGAATTGCCCGATCCTTAAATTGTGCAAAGTCCAGGTCAGGGTTTTGTAGGGCCATAATGCGCAGCTGGGTTCGGAGATTGGTGGACAGGAGCCCCTCGATAGACTGCTCTGTTAGCAGTCTGTCCTCATCCTGCACGCTGTTAGAGTCAACCTGTTTATTGAATTGTAGCACCTCTTGAAGATTAAGGGCATAGTCCTGTACACTGTCCTGCACCCTATGTTTGAATCCAAAGAATCTCATTTTAATATTTGCCACGGTATGGGTATCAAAGGTGTCCTTCAGCCCGGCCAGGATTTACTTAACAGTTCTTTTATCAGAGTCCGACTAAAACTTTACCTCCCTCTGGGCTGCACCGATTAACTGGCCGATGAGAATGATAGCCTTCTGGCCCTTAGACAGGGGTACAATTCAAATAGGCTACATAGTTTCTCTTTAAAGTCGCTGAGGGTGTGTGACTCCACTAAGTATTGAGGTAGCCAGGCCACTCCTGGGTTGTACGGCATACATAAGGCAGTAAGGGGGCTGTGGCTACACCCGCCGCAGTATCCTCTCCTAGGTTGGGCATCTTCCTCCCCCTTAGTGAACCATAGCCAGGTTCTGAGTCTTTTTCGGATAATCAAGTTACTGCTCCACAGACGGGATGGATCAAGCACATAGGGGGTTCCGGGTCGGGGGCTTCCTGCTTCCCTCTGGCTGACGTCAGAGCGCGAGGCAGAGTTTCTCTTTGCACTCTTTCTAGGGTTCCAGCCACGCCAACATGCCCCTTCTGATTCCCGTGTGCCGCGTGTCATGATAATGGATACAATTATACAGTTCAATACAATCTATGGCACACAGGATCCAGGGGTACCGAGCTACGAAATCCTGTTTGTGCCGCCAGTTGCGATGCCCACTATGCCCGTAGGGTACTCAAAACCAGGCTGGTCAGTTCTTTGGAGAATCACGGTGGCAGTAACTCGGCTCCATCACCCTGGGAATGCAGTTAAGGGGATATTTACAGGGGATATTCGTGATGCCATCTGTGGTATTTGGCCAGGGATGGCCAACACTGCAGATTGGAACCACTGGGGCAGATGGTAATGCAGCCGGGATGGTATCAATCCCCAAAGGTGGAGCGGGGCCCCAGGGATAAGTGAGACAGTCAATTAGGGTGGTGATGGTTGTTGGGGTGCAGGACAGGTGTAGAAAATTAGCAGAGGACACAGAAGGGTGCAGTTTCCATTACCTTTACTTGGCAGTCCTTGGTGCAATCCGGGGCACTGGTTACAGGTGGTAGATGAGGTCCGGGAAGCATTTAGGGATCCACCTCGCCAGGTGGGATTGGAGGCCTTCTTGCTACGCTCTCCTTTCGGGTCCCTGCTCATTGTAGCTGTGCTGCGGCCCTCTTCCTGCTTGTTGGTTGTGACCCGTATTTGTGGCACCCCAGAGTCATAGTGCCACAGTGTCACCATTGTTAGGTGTCACCAGAGAGCAATAAAGGGTGTTCCACTCAGGCAACACACAAACAACACCAACACCTCCCAGACAGAAGCAGGAGACCAAGCCCGGCTTCAGGGTGAGCTCCCCTATATATTGTGTGGTCTGAGGAGCAACAACTTCAGTTCAGCTCCTGGGAGGGCTGTGAAGAGTGCAGTTCCTAGAAGGACTGGGAAGAAGACCTGGGTGTAAACAAGCTGTGCCAGGCTCATCCCAAGGTCCACTGCTGAACACCAGGCCTAAGGCTAGGGTCTGAGGAAAGGGGAGAGACAGAAACCTACCATGAGGCTCTGCACCACTTCGTGCTTCCCTTCCCTGAGAAGAACAATGCCAGAACGGACACCGGAGTTTTAGACTGTGTAGGTTCACACACATCGACAGTCAACACCGTAGAGTGGGGGACTCCAGATTCTCCAGCTACACGGTACCCGGGGCACAGCAACATATAGAATCCAGAAACACTGACTTCCCGGAGTGGGGTAGCGGAGTGAAGGACTCGAGTTGCCTCTCATACTGGTAGAAGCAGAGAGAGACAGGACCGGCAGCTTAGCTTAAGCAACTGCAGGGGCCACCACACAAGCGCAGTGAGGAAGCCAACACGACCCAGCCGGGTGAGAAATACCCTGAACTGCTCTCCAGGCTCCAGGGACAGCTTATAACATCTGCTTTAACTCCAGTAAACAATCTGAGAAATGGCTATCACAAGTCTGTGTGTAATTACGTCTATTGCCCTGTGCCCTGTAACGGAGCCATATACCTATAGCAAATTGTGGGGTATTGGTTTGTCTTTTGGTCCAAAACACATAAGCTTGTGAGCCACTACACGGCTCCCCACATGTCACAAGTCCTATCCACTAAATTTTCATCAAAAGTGAGCAAAGGACACAAATAGAAAATAAATTTTCTTACCACAGCAAATTCAGGTCAGACGACCATTACACTCAGTGCTGTGTGCAGCTTTGCCCAGGTTACAAATGAAGGCACCATGAATGCAAGACACCAGCCCCAATCACTAGCAACCTCCTTTCTCACAGAAGGAGTGACCACTGGTTGTCCTGCAAACACAATGGGATTCATATAGGGCGCAGTTCACAAGTCTGACCTGATTTTGCTGTGGTAAGGAGCCATATACCTGTAGAGTCGCCAACCATCAGCACCGTGGAGAGCTGCAGCAAAGTAGGTGACTGTGTGAACTGTAATCCCCTGCAATGCCCCATAATAGACTATCACTCCTGCCGTGGGGACCTCCAGCACCATCCGGAGAGGGTTCGCCATCTCAACTGCCCCTAAGTCACCGTCCCCAGCAGCGACCAGACAGTGCTGGCTCCATTGGCCATGTGGCGCCCTGCAACGAGGGTGTCACAGGAGGGTATTGCATCCCTGATCGAAGATGCAATATTCTCCGTCTCGGTGATGATATGGTTAATACTCAGAGCTCCATACCCTACATGCACCACTAGAATAGAGGGCCTATCAGGCCCTGGTGGGCGGAGTTTAGGGTAGTGTGTAGGAGTAGTGTGTAGGAGTAGGAGAGTCGTGAAGAAAAGACTTGTTGCAGAGAACGCTGGTGTCTGTGATTTCTTCAGAACTGTTTAACCTAACCTTCAGTACAACAAGCTGCCGTATTACACCAAGGTCAGCTCCTGGCCCCGGGGACTCTCGCTCATCCTATGGGGAGCATCCCAACTTGCTACAGTACATCCCCCGGAGACCCAAGCAGCGCCGGTGAACTCACCGGAATTCCCGCAGGTGGCGTCACGACAAGTAAGAATTAACCCTTTCCATTCAAGTACCCCTTTTTGATCTGGACCACCGGGCCCCACAGCCTCAGGCGTGGAACCGTGACGGCAGAAGCAACGCCCGAGACGTGAAGACCCGGCCACGGTGAGTCAGCCACAACACTCCAGGTGGCATCATGACAAATCCCCTGTAAATACCCCCCTTTGGACTGAGCCCAGGCCACAGGACTGGGTCATGACTACCGTGATACCGCAGAGAGACAGCACCGGCCCGGCTCCCGAGTACCCCATAGCCTGGGGGCGCATCATATGGCAGGCAGCACGAGCCTATCATTGGTACCGCTGCACTGGTGATGGTTCTGGGCTCTGGTATGCTGTTGCGTTGCAGGGTGCTTGGTGAGGCCAGGAGACTTGCAGCCTCTTCCCCTCCAGATTCGTCTGTCAGGGCGTACAGCACCTGTACAACCAAGGACTCTGACATAATTTCCTCTAGCGCTCTGCTCTAGGGTGAGCTATTTCGCAGCTCCACTCTCCAGAGCACTTCTCCCCATGTCCTCTCTCTTCCCTCTCCTCAGACGTTCTGACTAACCCATCCTCCTGACCAGAAGCAGGGCAGTTCCTATGAAGTCGGGTTCTAGAGCTCCCCTTTTTGCCTGGAGTCAGGAATTGTGTTGCATGCTAGGTGTTACCTAGCGTAGTGACTTCCTCCTCCTGCTTCCAGGCATGATATCACCCTCTGTGAGGGAGGCAATGCCATTGTGGCAACGACCACAGGGGTGCCACACAAGCCTTGCTAGGAGAGCAGCCATTAGAGTTCCCAGAGATTGAAGTGGAGCAGTAACATGTTACGTATTGACTGCCTTGTAGTATGGAAGTGCTGCTGCTGTGATTTAAATGAAGCCTTTTTTTCCCTGCTCAGTGTGGAGAGAAGAAGCTGATGAGCGGGAGCAGGTTGTAGTACGTGTGTGTGGTGAATATGATTCATGCTTGGGTGAGCTGTGAGGTGTGTCTGGGCAGGCTGCTTCCCACCCCTCAGTCATAAATGGTTCAGCTCACATCCACCTGTTGTTGCTGATTTCAGTTCACTTCTGGACTGTGACCTGGTGTGAGCAGACACTGATCTGAAGCTACTGTGTTCTTTACCCTTGGAAGTTGCTGGGCTCCGTGGCCCGTGGGTGGAGGTAGGGGCTTATGTGTAGGACTTCTCAGGCGCTTTAGGGACTTAGGCTGGTGGCTCGAACCTCCTCACCTTTAGAGGTACCTTCGAGATCAGGGCAAGCCAGGGATCCCAGTATCAGGGCCAGAGTAGGCTCTCCTGATCCCCTTCGTCCAGCTCCTGCTACCCTGACCCCTCCCAGCGTGACATAACAGCCCAGCATTTAATTTGGACAGACCTTCTGGGTCATCCAAGGACTAGATCACTGACTAGGGACTGCAAACCTTGATATGAGTGAACCTGAGGCTCTTCCTGTGGGTGCTCCACCCTTAGCCCCTGGGTCACATGGGCAGCAACTGTTCCCTTTGGTGCTGCGGTGACAGCTTTCTACATAGACTCGGGCAAAGGGGTCATCAGGGTGCTTACTACAAAGGATGAATTTGAAGCAAAGCACCATGGTGTTGAGAGGACGGCAAGAGAGTGGAGAGTGTTGAGGTACCAGAACAGCAAGAGCAGTCTCCACTAAATTCAGCTAAAGTAACTATCCCTGAACAAGTAATGTTTAAGTTGAGTGCCCATGTTTCATGAGATTGTTTCAGTAAATAGCATTTCAAGGTTTTTTCATCTCCGAAATTAACTTTTTTACTGGGGAGTCAGCCAGGGTGCGTGCTGCAAAACCAGGGGTGCACCGCAGTCGAGGCTCTGCCTCACCCATCATGATTACTACTGAAGTCCTTGGCCGGCCCCTCAAAACTGCTACCTGCCAGACAGAAACTTGTGATTTCACAATTGGAGATTGCTATGGGAGCTGCAAAGGTAGCATTGTGCTCTTCATTACTTCCACAAAAATGAATATAGAAAGCTGCACATGTGGAGCCACCTCTCCATGTCTGACATAATGCAAAAGGACCCTGTTCTGAAAATAGATAGGGCCATAGTAGTGGAACCCTTTTCTAATGGACATTTATGTCATATTGATATGCTAAATGTCTCACATAAGACATATTTAGTCCAGGAGCAGACACAGAAGAAGAAGGCCCATGGGAAAGAGCCAGTAATGGCCCCCTTTGTATTCCAATAGCTCAGTACAATGCACAATATAACCTACTTTGGAGGTAGTAATGGGCCCCTTCCTCTTGAGTCCCTTTCCGGTAGCAAGTATGCTAACCTCCCCACATATGCACAGTATGAACCCACGCACAGCATTCCTTATATAGTATGAGCCCTTGCATATACCCTTGTATACAGTATAATCCCACCCACAACACCAACTATACACATTATGAGCCTTCACACATCCTCTCTTACTTCTATATAGAACACAAGCCCCCTCATACCCCTAATTAGAGTGTGAAACTTCACATAGTCCCTATATATAATATGACCCCACACACATCCCTGTATATACAGCATAAGCCCCAATACAGACCATATGCCTGAGCCACCACATAGCCTCCTGTATACAGTGTGAGATCCCGAACATCATTCTTTATACAGTACGAGCCTCCACATAATCTACAATATACAGCATAAGCCCCCACAAAGCCTCCTATATACAGCATGGGCTCCACATAGCCTCCTATATCAGCTTGAGACCCCACATAGCCTCCTATATACAGTACAATATCAACCCTACATAGCCTCCTATATATAATGCAGCATGAACCTCCATATAGCCTCCTGTATACAGTATGAGCGCCCACATAGCCTCGCGTATACAGCTTGAGCCCCAACATAGCTTCTTGTATTTTTTCTTTATCATTTATTATTATAAAATCATTCATTCCATGGTGCTTTACATGTGAAAAGGTGTACACAAAATAAAAACAAGAGCAGTAATCATCAACAATAAAAGTCACCGACTTGTACAGATGGATTGAAGACACTGCCCATGAGGGCTCACACTCTACAAGGGATGGGTGAGGAAACAGTAGGTGAGGAGATAGGACCCTGCCTGCAAGGGTTCACAGTCTACAAGGGATTGGTGAGGATACAGTAGGTGAGGGTAGAGCTGATTGTGTATTTGTATAGTGGACTCAGGGTTACTGAAGGTTGTATGCTTGTCAGAAGAGGTGAGTCTTTAGGTTCCTTTTGAAAGTTTCCATGGTAGGCGAGAGTCTGATATGTGTGGGTTGAGTATTCCAGAGTTTGGGGGATGCACAGGAGAATCTTGTATACGATTATGAAAAGGAAAGATAAAATTAGAGGAAAGAAGATCTTGTGAAGATCAGAGGTTGTGTGCAGCTAAGTACTGGGAGACTTGGTCACAGATCTATGGAGGAGACAGGTTGTGGATGGCTTTGTATGTTTTGGTTCGGGTTTTGAACTGGAGTCTTTGGGCAATTGGAAGCCAGTGAAGGGATTGGCAGAGAGGAGATGCTGGGGAATAGTGGAGAACATGTGGATAAGTCAAGCAGCAGAGTTTAGGATAGCTTGTAGGAGTGTGAGAGTGTTAGAAGGGATGCCACAGAGCAGGAGGTTGCAGTAGTCAAGAATGGAGATGATAAGGGTATGCACTAATGTTTTTGCAGAATGTTGGCTAAGGAATATACAGAGTCGGGAAATATTCTTGAGTTTGGAGTTAGCAGGAGGTGGAAAGGGCTTGGATATGTGGCTTGAAGGAGAGGACAGACTCAAAGGTTACCTGGAGGCAGCAAGCTTGTGAGACTGGGGAGAGCGAGCAGCCATTAACTTTGGTTAGGTTTGTTTGTGGGATTGCATGAGATGGAGGAAAGATGATGAATTCTGTTATGTCTACATTATGTTTGCGATATCGAGTGGAGAAAAAGGCTGAAATATCAAACATTGTGGGATTCTTGTTAAAAAGGTAGTGATATTGGGTTCATAGAGATGATACTGAAAGCCTTGGGATACTAGGAACTGTCCAAAGCTGAATGTCTAGATGGGGAAGAGCAGGAGTCCAAAACTGAACCTTGGTGGACACCGACAGAAAGGAGACGAGATGGGGAGGAAGTGTGAGAGTGTGGGGCATCGGAGGTCCTGATGGTTATTTATGAAAAGATCCAAGATGCAGTCAAGTCTGTGAAGCCAAGAGAGATGAGGGACACTGTAGTAGGAGTAAAAAGTCCACTGTGTTGAAGGCAGAGCACAGATCTAGGTGGAGGACGAGGAGGACAGAGTAGTGTTGCTTGGCTTTTGCACTTAGATTATTGATGACTTTAGTTAGGGCAGTTTCAGTTAAATGATGTGGTCAGAAGCCACATTTTAACTGGTCAAAGAGGAAGCAGAAGGAGAAATGGGAGGTTATTTCAAGATGGAAATACTGTTCCAGTAGTTTTTAGGTGTAGGGGAGAAGTGATATGGGGCGATAGCTAGATACATAGGATGGGTCAGTGGAGAGCTTTTTGAGGACGGATGTGATCAAGGCATGCTTAAAGCATGAGGGGAAGACACCAGTTGTTAGTCATAGTTTAAAGAGATGGATTAGAGTTGGGACGAATACTGTGGTGAGATTGGGGATGAGGTGAGATGAGAATGGGTTAAGCACACAGGTTGTGAGATTTAATCTGGAGAGTAGAGAGGGAAGTTAATCTGTCATGGCAGAGAAGCTGGTTTTGGAGGAAGAGGGCAGAGTAGTTATGAGGGTGGCTTTAGGAACTTAAAACCAAAGATTTCTCTGATGTTGTCAATCTTGTGCTTGAAGAATGAGGCAAAGTCATTTCATTCAGCTGACATGAGAGAATAAGGAGGAGGTGCTGGGGATGGAGAAGAGAATTGAAGGTGTTGAATAGCTGTTTATGGTTGTGAGACAGAGGATTTAAGAGATGAGAAGTAGTTTTGTTTTGCAGCAGACAGTGTGGAATTGAAGTTGGTGAGAGACTGTTTGCACATGATGAAGTGCTTATTGTAATCGGATCTATTCGATCTCCACTTCTATATACAGCATGAACCCCCATATAGCCTTCTATATACAATATGAACCCCACATAGCTCCTATACCTAGCATGAGCCCCCACATAGCCACTATTCTCCACTTTTTGCCTTACTGTATTATCAGCAGTGTGGTTCCAGGGAGGCTCCCTGCTCACAGATCTGTGCCGGGGAAACGAGAGTGAGGTGAGTTGTATGTTGCCACACAAAACATTATAATGAGGACAATGAGGAAATGAGCCTCCCCAGAGCTTTAGGTCTCAGGCTGTAGCCCAGATTGAGACAATTAATAAAAACTTACCAAAAGTCTGACCTCCATTGCACTTAGCAGGACACAGTAGACCCAGTGATAAAGGCAACATAAGTGCATAATACCAGTACAGCAGTCACTCTCAACCTTCCACAACATGGGGTAGGTGATTGGTGTTATTTATATGCAATCAGATGAGAATTCCATAGGGCGTCAGTCACATATGCAAGTATGAGGCAGAGTGTCTGTAGGTAGCCTATTGATCACGCTCATACTATTAGTTCAGGCAGGCTGGCTGCCTAGCTCTATATACATGCACTACATGGGACAGATGCTCCAAGGGGCCCAACTGCATCCAGCATAAAGATAAAACAGTGCATAAAATATGATGAATGAAAATGTGAGGTATTGGTGGATATTTTGCCCAAACACACAAGCTCGTAACCCATGTTGAGGGTCCTAATGCTTTCGAGTCCCTAAACACTATATTCAGAAAAAAAACACTACAAGCACATAAATTCAAAGAATCAGTAAAAAAGTTACCATAAGTATGGTATCCATTGAACTTAGCAGGACACAGTAGGCCCAGTGATAAAAGCAACATACTGATGCAACAATCACACTCAACCATGCTACAACATGGGGAGGTAATTGGTGATATTTATATGCACACAGATGAGGTTTCTCCATAGGGCATCAGGCTCACGTGCAAGGTAGCCCATATTGCCCTTATTATAATTTGTCTATGGCCATGTCCACACACCTCCGCTGTAAGTATTTAGCGGTTCTCCGCTATATACTTAGGTTTTTTCAGAGAAGTGGAGGTGCGTGTGTGCCGCCGCTTTCTGCAGACGCAGCCCATGGTTACCCGATGTGTATCGTGGTAACCATTTCCCACAGCAGGCTGCCTAGTGTCCACTTAAGCCGTGCGCACAGGGAAACGCTGCTAGCAGCGTTTCCCTGCCCGCTCTGGGAAAGCGGACACTAGGCAGCCTTGTCTGTGAAATGGTTACCATGATACACATTGGGTAACCATGGGCTGCGTCCGCAGAAAGAGGCGGCACACATGCACCTCCACTTCTCTGAAAAAACCTAAGTATATAGCGGAGAACCGCTAAATACTTACAGCGGAGGTGTGTGGACATGGCCTATGCCTGTGAGTAGTGCAACCATTGGAAGAATCATATGTGAAGCCAAATGGTTTGCAAGAAATCCTCGTAGAGTACCATTGCTGAAAACAAAAGACACATTGAAAAGATTATTTTGCCAAAGAACACATTATCTGCTCTAAAGAGAAGTGCCACAACTTTCTGTGGACAGATGAAAACAAGAATGTTCTTATTAAGTCTAAAGGCTGCAGTTTGTGAGATTTTCACGCTCTGGATTTGAACACATTTATTGTATATCAAGCACTGTGGACCAATTTGAATATATCAAAATACTGAAAGAGCTCATGTTGCCTTTTGCTAAAGAAAAATGCCCTTGAAATGGGTGTTTCAAAAGGACAACAACCCCAAATGCCCCAGCATGTGAGCAACATCCTGGTTTCAGACCAACAAGTTCAATGTTATATAGAGCCAAGCCTAATCTCCAGACCTCCATCTGATTGAGAATTTTTGAAGTGACATAGAAATGCTGTTTTTCATACAATACATAACAATGTGAAAGATCTGTGGAATGTAGTCCACTCAGCTTAGGCTGTAAAATCTGTTTGCAGGTGTGAGATGTTAGTTGACTCTGTGCCACACAGTTTTAAAGCAGTTAATAGATGTAAAGCTTATACAACTAAATATTAGTTTAGTTAGGGTATCGTCACACTTGGCGACGCTCCAGCGATCCCGACAACAATATGACCAGGTAGGTCGCTACGTGGTCTCTGGTGAGATGTCAAACAGTCAGATCTCACCAGCGATGCAGCAACAATACAGAACAATACAGCTGTCGTTGGGACCCTGTCTCTCAAACCTGAAGTATTGAGGTCGTTGGTCGTTGTCCCTGTCAAAAACACCGATGCATGCTGGCCAGCGAGACCCCAATGATCAAAAAATGGTCCAGGCCATTCCGACACGACCAGCGATCTCACAGCGGCGGCGTGGTCGCTGCTACGTGTCAAGCGTAGCGAGATCGCTGCTGAGGTCGTTGTTGCGTCACAAAACTTGTGACTCAGCAGCGATCTCGCTTAGTGTGACAGGGGCTTAATGAACAGAAAAGATAATTCTGTAAAAAAAATAAAATCATTTATACTGTAAATATTCGAGTTTGTAAATGAAAATGCAGACACTTATATTTTTAACAGATTATTAGTTTTTCTACACTTTCAGTTAAAAAAGATTGTCTTTTCGTTCATGTTTTCATTCGGAACTGAATGGGCACTGTTCCCAGTGTCTTTGTGTATTTGGAAATACAAATGGTGTTTTCACATCTAAGAAAAGTCTGCGTTTTGCTAAATTTGCGTTTTTAGGCGTTTTTACCTATACAAACGCATAAAAACGCTAGCTTTTTGGTTCCATTGATTTTAATGGAAACGCATGTAAAAATACATGCAAAAATGCATTAGCGTTTTCAAAAACGCATAACGCATGCGTTTTTGCAAACGCTGCACTAGACGCATTTCACGACATTTTGGGCAGCGTTTGCAAAAACGCATGCATTTTGCGTTTTTGAAAAAGATTGGTTCTGGAGCCAAGACAAGTGAATCACATCTATTTGTTAGACTGATGGACAAGTTTGGCTTGGTCAAAACCAAAAGAATAATACCTACCTGATTGCTTTGTGTTTTTTTCGCGGCCGCACCTGCCGCGAGTGCCGAAACCGCACTTGCCGCACCTGCCACACCCTTACCGCAAGCCCCATAGACATTGCATGGGGCTTGCCGCAAGTGTGCCGCAAGTGTCGCGGTTATGCGGTAATCGCGGCAGATGCGGTTTTTTCACCGCATCTGCCGCGATTTGAAAATACCGCTTATGTGAAAGGGGCCTAAGATGATATTTTCCACACACAGAAAAAGTTTCAAATACCCTAACTTTGTGTCCATTGGTATGTGGGATTAATACATTTTAGCGGCACATTACTTTCTAAATACATAACAAACAGTAATGAGGACAGCAGGCATGTCTGCCCAGTGACATTATGTATATTAAAAAAATAAGGGGTGGAGTGTGGTATGGCAGTAGATGAAGTATAGAGAGCCGTCAAGGCAGTAATAAAAGGGCCTGCAATTCCATATCAGTAGGCACTAATAGTGGTGACCAGGCATGGCCACTTGACACAATTAAATGCAATATAAATTGAGAAGAGTGACACGAGTTTTTCCAATGTAGAGGCTACTACTCACTCAGCTGTGGGTTTGAGGCACAGACAAGAACACTTTCTATTTAAATCTAACAGGTTTATTCACGCTTCATAACCTGCTCCAATAGAAACAGAAGCCAAACAGCTTTTTTGGCACAAAGAGTGCACAAAATCCGTACAACTGCAGGGTACGCCTGCTCAGCATTCGGTTCAGGTCTGCTCTGTCAGAGCCACAGTTTGGAGGTCTGCTGCCTTCAAACACAAGACGATATTTAAAACAAACATACACCATTAAAAGATGTGAGACACACCCAAGGTTGGTGGTATTTGGATAGCCAGACCCACCTGTCTATCTGGATATATGTAAAACTTGGCCCTAGATTGCCTTAATAAGTCACTTGATACTACAGGTACCAGGTTTACATCACAGAAGACAACCACTTTTGTAATAAATACTGGCTATTCACTATGTATCTGGCTGACATCTTACACCTTGTTTATCTTGTCAGTTAAATATGTTGCTCCTCTCATATTGTCTGTTCCCTATTGGAAAGTGTGAAAATCCACCCTATGCTCTTTAGTCTATTTGCTAATGGCATTAATCTTTACCTATAACTAAGATTCTATCTTGTAAGCAGATATTGTCCAGATGTCCCAAGTCTAAGAATTATACATTGAAAGTATACATAATTGGGAAATCTTTTCTATTATTATTGCTATTTTGATGGATTGACAATAGTTGTCTTCACTTATAATACACAAGTATCTGAAGTTCTTGTAGCATTGCCCTCTAAACTTCTTAAGAATTCTACCCTATGTTGTCAGTAGTCACTCACTGCATATGTCAAATATAAGATGTATTGTGTGTTGACCTCATACAGGATGACTTGGCCTCCTTTAAATTACTTGTGACTTTTAAGGAGTAATAATAAAGTTCACAATCGTCTGGAGAAATTTAATAACCAGTTTCTAGTGTCGCGTATAATTGAAAATGTTGTAGGATGATACTTTTGACCTGGCTATCTACTTGTATGAAGCTGTAATTTAGGAGATAGTGTTGGACTATAATTTCATATTACCGTTTATTTGTAATACAGTACATAGACTTGCTTTGTATTGTACCATATTTATGGATTTCTATGTAAAAATGGTAAATGTAACAAGTTCAACATTTACTAAACACTGAATTATATGGCTGTTCCATGATCTATCACATAATAGAGCTTTACGTCTGGTTTACTGTTTCCTATTTACATTTAGATAGAATAATTTGCACTCAATTCAGTAACTGCTGTGAAATGAGAAAGACAAAAGATTAACATATTTGATTCTGAAAACCATTAAGCCCATCTGTCATTTCTGGTGTGCTTCCCTCCATGTGTGCATATATATCGCTGTGGGACAATACGGGAACACATGGACTGGGATGATGAAACATATATTGCATTACAAGTGCATTATGAATTAGCAACTAAAACCTTGTATATGGTATCATCCAGTACAGCCCAATGCACAATACACAGTACAGTATCAAAGCTAGCAGCTGTGGACACACTTTACCTCGGGCTTGGCTAACCCTGAAGGGGCAGAACTAAGTGTCTACCAAGTTTTCACCAGAGCGTCTGATGGTGAGGATGGACTGGGCGTTGAGTAGACAAAGGTACAACTTTAGGGCAGTCCCCGATACTGCAGCAGATGACCCAAAGAACTGACTTGGAGTCACAGGCACGATGGATACTTGGTCACAGGACGAGTTTAGGATCACTGGACAGGTTCTGGGTCACAGATTAGGTTCAGAATAACAGAATGGGTTAAGGTTCAGGGTCACAGGAGGACAGGCTCAGGTATGCGGTAGTATGGGTTCAGGACCATAGGATTGAAGTATCACACCAGTATGGGTTCAGGTACACAGCAATACATGTCCAGGATCACAGGAGCCAGACAACATTACTAGGAGGCACAGAAACTAACTAGGAACTAAATTTGCTCAGGAACGTCCCTATAGATGGTGTCTTAAATTGCCAGTGCTTCCTGGATGTAGGCTGGGGACACTTCCAGAGTGTGCATGCTGCCCTTTTTGAAGGTACGGAGCGAGTGTTCATATCCTAAGAACATTGTCCAGAGGCCTGCACAACATTTGCAGGCCCTGGAAGCTGGAAGCCTAGATAGAAGAAATACATGGGCGGCCACAGTGGTGAGTGTGTCAGCGTCCCTGTCAGGAGGAGAAAGTGGGACAATGTAGGTATGCTGGCATAACAACATTAAGGCTGGATCCAGATTCCATTTTTGCTACATCTCAGTGTCACCATGGGGGGCATCTATCTGATGCATTGAATAATTGGATTCAGTTATAAATCATTTTTCTATGCCTTTACTGCCGGTCACAAAAACAGGATGCTGAAAGAAAGGCAACTAAAATCCTTACATCAATGGCTACGATATGTCAAATGGAGGCATCCGATGTCAGAATCCATAGAGTACCATAGTGTTTGCAAACATAAATGTAAGTCTTTGTTCCAGTCATTTCCTACGTATTGAACTATAGTGTAACAATTAAGTAAATGAGAAGAATTACTCTCTAATAAGGAAGATCGACAACCAATTACAGAGGGAATCATCAGTTAGGATGTTCAACTCATTATTTAATGCCTGTTTGCGAAAAGTGCTAATCCAGATTTAGTCCTTTAGAGTTCCAATTACCACTGCTGCCTACCTTTTTAATTGTCCACAAACTGCTGTAGCGTGTCTCTGACTGCTTGGCATTAATTAAGTGCACTGAAGAAGATTTTGCTGTGTCATTAGATGAACTAAGTTTAATCATGTAGGAAGGTACAGAATTACTAAATCTCCGTTCTTTCAAAATATTACATTTTACAGGGGTCTGGCATAAGAAGTTTGATTATTTAAAGTTGAAATATGATAAAGTCTTCATATATCAGAGATTTTTACATACTAATTCATGTTTGTGGCTAAATGTTTAACACATACATCTTCAGTATTGCAACAGTACAGATCCAGAAAAAAACAACAGTATAGAACTATATCACAAGAACCATCAAGTATACCACTATGTGTAGTACAACAATCAATTGCAATTTCAGGGTAGCCCCATATACAATTGTATTGCATTGTAGACTGAGTGCCGGTGTGGCCTCCAAGGATACAGTGGACCGTAGATAGGGAACGAGACCAGGTAAGTTACTGGAGGACTATTCTTTACTAGAAGAGGCTCAAATTCCTCCACAAGCACTAAAAAATAACCAGAAAAACTTCACACACTTAGTATGAGTCGACTAGGAACCCTGTGCTGCACAACCATTTAGGTCCGGAACATTTTAACAAAACCTCTATAATTTGACTGACCATAGTTTCCACCTAGTGCGACACCCGTGTGATAAATCTACGGAAGCGGTGTAATTTTGTGCACAAGTTGGCCCTGCGGCAGTGTAGCACAAGAGTTCACAAATTGAACCAATATCTAACCCACCCTTTCACTCCCACCCAAAGGAGTTGCTTATAAAAGAGGGTAAGTTAAGGACATAGAAGTATCTTTAACTGTGAGAGCTTTGCTCAAGATCACAAAGTTTGGACACACAGGTGGCAACAACTGTAAATAGTCCCCTGTAAATATCAATACCCCTTTCAAAGATAGGCCCAGGACACGGGATCAGGCCCGGCTGCCATTCCCCGTGACACTGTTAACCCCTTCGAGGCCTGGTACCTGAGTACCCCAAAGCCTGGGCTCGACATTAACTTTTCAGTCAGGGCAGGAAAAGTTTCTCTCTGAGGACGAGGGGTGTGATAACACAAAGGGTGATGATGATGTTGGAGAGCCCTCTTACTGTCAACCCACAGTCAGCCAGTCGATGAGGTCAGCAGAGGAGGTGGAGGAGGATGCTAGTGATGACGAGGTTAGGTTGCGCCTTCCTGGACAGAGACGGAGTACTGGAAGTACGTCAACAACAGCATCCACAGCCACAACTCTGCCTCTGAGCAGAATTCATGGTGGCTCTGCAGGTCACATGGGCTCTAAGCCTTGCCTAGTCTGGGCCTTTTTTGACATCGCCAAGGATCACCCAACTCATGTGATCTGTAAGATTTGTCACCAATCTCTGAGTAGAGGCCAAAAACTCAATAGTTTGAGTACTTCATGCATGAACTGTCATATGGATATGAAGCAGAAGTCGCAGTGCTACAATGCGGGTTAGTGGGGCGGGCCAACCATCGTCTGCACCATCAAGTGCATCCGTGTGCTCTTCATCCTCTGTGACTGTGGGGACAGCTGTCACTCATGCTTTTGGATGCAGACCTTCCACCTCTTTACCTGCAACAGCCAGTGTGATTGCCAGGTAGTCACTTGTTTTTGAAGTGGAAAATGCTGCTGGTGTTGAGCTCTCTCAGACATAGAGAGCACCACCTTTGGATGAAGGCAACATTATATCTGCATCTGCACCTTCCTCACAGACCAGCAGTTTGCCGGGGACACCCAACTCAACCCCGTGTCAGCACAGCAGCCAGCCCTCTGTCCCTCAGATATGGACAAATAAAAGACCTTTTCCTCCTAGCCATGACAAAGCTAAGTGTTTGAATTTCACCATCATCAATCTGTTGGCTACAGAAATGCTGCCTTTCCACCTGGTGGACACAGAGGATTTTAGAGACCTTATGTCCTTTGCAGAGCCCCAGTACCAGATGCCCAGTCGCCACTACTTCTCCAAGAAGGGCGTTCCTACACTACATCAGCATGTTGCAGACAACATCACCACTTCCTTGAGAAACTGTGTGTGACAGGGTGCATTTCACCACAGACACTTGGACCAGTAAGGGTGGACTGGGGAGTTACATGTCGGTGACTGGGCACTGGGTAACTATGGTGAGAGCTGTAAAAGGGTCTGCTGAACAAGTCTTGCCATCACCACGATTTGTGCATCAATCCTCGGTACGTAGCAGTTCCTCCACTGCTTCTGCCTCCTCAACCTTGTCTCGGTCCTCCACCTGCACCCAAAGCCAGTCTGGTAATGCCATCCACGTTGTGACTGTCCACAAGGAATCCAGCACACCTCCTTACTATGCTGGCAGCAAGGCTCAATGCCATCAGGCAGTGTTTACCTTGACATGTCTGGGAAATGTGAGTCACACAGCTTGAGGAGTTGTGGTTAGCTCTGGATCGAGTTTCAGCAATGGTTGTATCCACTCAACCTGCAGCCAGAAAAGGCCATGTACGACAATGCTGCAAACCTGGGTGCAGCCCTTCGCTGGGGCAATGTCACACACATGCCTTGCATGGCTCACGTGTTGAACCTAGTTGTCCAACAATTTTTAACACACTATCCCGGCCTAGATGGGCTTCTGCAGAGGGCACAGTCGATGTGTGCTCACTTACGGTGTTCGCATCCCGCAGCTCAATGACTTGTATCGCTCCAGAAGTCTTTAGGCCTGCCGGTTCACCGTTTGAAATGCGATGTGCTGACATGCTGGAACTCCACTTTGCACATGTTGCAGCCACTGTGGCAGCACCGCCGAACCCAGGTGCAATGCGCTATGACTATAGCCATGGCCAATGAGATCAAGAGGTGGGGCAGATCACGCTGTTGGAGTGGTCTCAGGTCAAGGACCTATGCACCCTTCTGCACAGTTTTGAAATGGCGACGAAGATGTTTAGCGCTGACGATGCCATCATCAGCATGACTATTACGTTCATCAACATGCTTGAGCACTCTCTAAACAGTATTCAGAGTCAGGTGGTGGGACAAGAGGAGGTGGAGGAAGTACAGGAGTCGTCCTATGCGGAAGGGATAAAAAAATCACCAAGGTCCTCATGGTCAGCAGCACCAAGACGGTAGGCATGGGAGGGTGGGGGAGATGGATTAATGAAGGCGCATGGTAGCAACCAAACTGTTGAGGAAGGTGCAGGAGCCCAGGAAGAAATGGAGGACGAACTGGCGATGGGTATGGAAGACTCAGCAGATGAGGGAGACCTTTATGACATTTCTGTTGCACGAGGTTGGGGGGAGAGGGCAGAGCAAGGAAGCATGATTCTCATCTCCCTGCCACCAACACAACAAGGACTTGATCCTTCTGGATGCGCAAGACACATGAGCGCCTTCTTGCTGCACTACCTGCAACATGACCCTCGGATTGTCCGAATTAGAAGTAATGCCGACTACTGGGTTGCCACACTTTTAGATCCCCGGTTCAAGACAAAATTTGGTGAAATAATTCCTGCCATAGAAAGGGATGCACGCATGCAGGAGTATCAGCAGAAGAAATATTAGATCGGCTTTTCCACAAAACACCAGTGGTACACAGAGTGAATCTCACACTTCTAACTTGCCAACCGTGGGACTTTCGAGTCATCACTCACACCGTACCAGTACCACCGTATCTGGTGGTAACACCAATTTTGTGGCATTGTTTCACAAATTTTTTAGACCATCATCTGCAAGACCAGAAGACACAAGAAGCCTGAAACATAGTCAACACCTGGAGAGGATTGTACAGGAGTATCTCCAAGTGAACATCGATGCCATGACTGTGGAACTGGAGCCTTGCTCATTTTGGACTTCCAATCAGGAAAAATGGCCTGAGCTCGCCATTCACGCCTTAGAGATCCTGTCGTTCCCCGCAGCCAGCGTCCTCTCTGAACATGTCTTCAGCACTGCTTGTGGTGTGCTGACAGATAAGCACACGCGTCTGTCTAGCCAGAATGTGGACAGGCTAACGTTCATCAAGATTAACAAGGCATGGATACGCAAGGACTTTTCTACCCCTGTGTCATCCTGGGGAGACTAAGGGTAAGTTCACACATACAGGTTTAACATCGGTTTAGCAGCGAGATCCGCCGTCGTTTCCTGCAACGTTTTATGTTAATTTATGTAAATCGTAAGCGGCGTGAGAATTAACATTAAACCCTATGTAATGTTGAAAACGCTGTGCACACAATATCGTTTTGTATGAACGGATTTACTCCCGGATGAGCGGTTCCCCGGCGGCTTAGCAACAATCAACTTGTTCATTCTTCCGCTCGTTTTGTGAGCGATTTGGTGGCAGAAAACTGCTGCAGCATAATCAATGGGGCTGTGCACAGCCGCCTATAAACCGTTGCTAAACGACCAGCCGCGGCTACTGCAGGAGAAGTGGGAGGTCCCGAAACAGGAAGCAGGAACACAACAAAGACAGGCAAGATGTCGTGGTACCGCCGTATGGATATCTCTGTGCCCCGTCTCCTGCTGTTGGTAAGTCGTAATAAGTTGGAGGACAGAGACAATGGGGAACACAGACAATGGGGAACAGAGACAATTGGGGTACAGAGACAATGGGGCAGAGAGACAATTGGGGTACAGAGACAATTGGGGCACAGAGACAATTGGGGTACAGAGAAAATGGGGAACAGAGACAATTGGGGTACAGAGACAATGGGGCACAGAGACAATGGGGAACAGAGACAATGGGCTACAGAGAGAATGGGGCACAGAGACAATGGGGGTACAGAGACAATGGGGAACAGAGACAATGGGGAACAGAGACAATTGGGTACAGAGACAATGGGGCACAGAGACAATTGGGGTACAGAGACAATGGGGGTACAGAGACAATGGGGAACAGAGACAATGGGTCACAGAAGAGTTATTTTTTCAAAATAAACGTTAAAGCAATGTAGTTGAAAGAAATTTAAGTAAGCATCTTTGTCTTTTCCTTTCAGATAGAAGCCCGTCCTGAAATATGGGACCAGGGGTGTGATTCCTACAGCGATAGGATCTTGAAGGCACAGTCCTGGTACTCGATCTGTCGTCAACTATACCCTCTTTTTCCAGAGGCTGATCGAGACCTCCAATGTACCATAGGTAAATATATATAATTATGTTAAAAATTAGTGTCAAAGTCTTTTGATATATGTTGAAAAATTTACGTCTTTTTTGGGTTGGGTGGTTTTTCATTGCAGAAAAAGACATAAAGAACAGATGGAAATCCGTTCGAGATGCTTTTCAAAAGTTCCTGTCAAAAAGTGAAAAAAGCGGCTCAGCCCCTCCAAAAAAAAAATGCCCATTCTATCGGGAGTTACAGTTTACTCTCAGCGGTCGTAGTCTACGCCCGTAAGTTTGTATTTTGACAATGTTATCATAACAGTTATGCGGAGCAATGCAATTGAAGTGTACCCTTTGATGGCATTTCCCTTCTACTAGTGATTTAAAAATTGCATGATGACAAGGTTCCAGAACACAGAAATTAACTCCAGTACAGTATGCATGCGCCATGCTTACACCATGACAAAAATTAAGTTTTTGTTTTGGTATAACTCTGAACACAATGTAACAAATTTAATTTTTTTTTGTTTTGGGTTAAATCCAGAAGCCATGGGAACATTCCTCCTCCTAATCCGACTCCTCCTCCTACTTCCGCACAAGAAGATGTAGCCATGAATGCTGCACAAGACGAGGCCCCTGCAAGTCAGAATGTTAGCCTTTCGTCCTCAGAAATATCAACTCCAGAGTGTCTGGCACAAGACTTGATTAGTCCCACAAGCAGTGACAATTCTGGCGCAACTTCAAATCGCACAACCTCTTTGTCCGTGCGGTCACCCACACCCACAACGACAACCGTCGCCAGACGTGTTTCGCGAACAAATGCCGGTCGGAACACTACTCCTCATTTGGTTCAGGAGACTCTTGGCTTGTTGAGGCAGGCCGGCCAAGATGACAGATATGATCATGCAGGAGCACTGCTTGCTTCAAGCTTAAGGGAGA
>JARQOC010000009.1:144454125-144475655 GCA_033576535.1 Allobates femoralis
GGTGCCATAGTCCACTCTGTGAACCCTCCCTGCATAATGTAATCCTGCACATAAGAAATAAAAGCTGCACTGCATGAAGAAATATCCCAGTGAGTAACAGTTTAATAACCTGTCTTGGTATTGCAGACCCCGCAGTCCTCTAATAACCTTGGTCGCTGTTCTCTGCACCAGCTCTAGTTTAGCTATGTCTTTCTTATACAACGGAGATCAGAATTGTACACAGTATTCTAAATGTGGTTGCACTAGTGACTTGTATAGAGGTAAAATTATGTTCTCTCATGAGCATCTATGCCTCTTTTAATGCATCCCATTATTTTATTTGCCTTTGCAGCAGCTGCCTGACACTGGCCACTAAATGTGAGTTTATCATCTACCCATACACCCAGGTGTTTTTCCTCTGCCCAAGTGCATGACCTTACATTTACCCCCATTAAAGCTCATTTGCCATTTATCAGCCCAAGCTTCTAGTTTACAAAAATCCTCCTGTAATATAAAATTGTCCTCCTCTGTATTGATTACCCTGCAGAGTTTAGTGTCATCTGCAAATATTGAGATTCTACTCTGTATGTCCCCTACAAGGACAATACTGACCCCTGTGGTACCCCCCTCTGTTAACTGTGACCCATTCTGAGTGTGTTCCATTAATGACCACCGTTTGTTTCCCATCACTAAGGGCCCTTTCACATCAGCAGTATTTTCAAATCGCGGCAGATGCGGTGAAAAAACCGCATCTGCCGCGATTACCGCATAACCGACACACTTGCGGCAAGCCCCATGCAATGTCTATGGGGCTTGCGGTAAGGGTGCGGCAAGTGCGGTTTCGGCACTTGCGGCAGATGCGGCCGCGAAAAAAACTGCTGCAAGCAGCGGTTTTTTTCGCGGCCGCACCTGCCGCAAGTGCCGAAACCGCACTTGCCGCACCCTTACCGCAAGCCCCATAGACATTGCATGGGGCTTGCCGCAAGTGTGCCGCAAGTGTGTCGGTTATGCGGTAATCGCGGCAGATGCGTTTTTTTCACCGCATCTGCCGCGATTTGAAAATACCGCTGATGTGAAAGGGCCCTTAGACAGTTCTTAAGCCACTTACACATATTTTCCCCTATCCCCATTGATCTCATTTTATGCATCAACCTTTTGTATGGCACCGTATCAAAAGCTTTTGAAAAGTCCAAATGCCCCACGTCCACTGCATTTCTTTGGTCCAGTCCAGAACTTACCTCTTCATAGAAGCTTATCAGATTAGTTTGACAGGAACAGTCCCTCGTAAACCCATGTTGATATTGGGTCATGAGGTTATTTTTCTTCAGATACTCCATCTCTCAGAAAACCCTCTTGGATGTTACCCACAGTAGAGGTTAAGCTTACTGGCCTACAATTTCCAAGTTCTGTCTTTGTCCCCTTTTTGAATACTGGCACCACATTTGCTATACATCAGTCCTGTGGTACAGACCCTTTTATTATGGAATCTTTAAATATTAAAAATAATGGTCTATCTATGACAGTACTTAATTCCTGCAGTACTCTGGGGTGTATCCCATCCGGGCCCGGAGATTTGTCAATTTTAGTGATTTTTAGGCAGTGCCATACTTCCTGCTAGGTTAACCAGGTGACATTTAATGGAGAATTTTTGTTATCACTAATCATGTTGTCTGTCATGGGATTTTCATGTGTAACCATGTGTTTCCATGGGGCATATATAGAAAGGAGAGAAGTCCGGCTTTCAGGATCGCGCTGCGCTGTTACAGTCCAAAGTTCACAAGGAGTTAATCCAAGGACCAAGCAGTGATCATAACTTTTTTTTATTCTAAAAAAAACTCTACGCGTTTCGTGTACACACTGTACACTTCCTCAGGAGGCCTTCTCTCCTTTCTATATATGCAATTCTAGTGACCGGCTGATTGCTGCAGTTCATCGGATCCCACTCATTTGTGCTTATGGTTGTTGTGTTCCACACAACTGAACCAGGTGAGTGGATACATATCTGTGAAACGATTTTACCATTGGATAAGACCCTATTGTGCGCTTCTGTCTCCCCCTTTTCCATGGGGCATTGGAGACTGCAATTTTGGCAAATATGGGAAGTGTGTCCCGAGGGAGCGCAGTCTGGCAGCTGGTGCATGATACATTGGCCCCTGTGTGGGTTTTGTTATCTCTTTTGGATGGCTTGGGATCTGGCATCGAGTACCAAATTACAATTAGGAGTGGTACTACAGTGTTTGGTTTGAAAGTGCAAGCAGGCAGGCAGTGGTCAGGGTGAGGTGCTGCAGAGAAGAGTGTCTCCTAATGGAGCTTACCCGTATCCTGTGTCCCCTTATGGATGCAGAGGTGCCGGCTGGAGGTGCTTTCGTTTTAGAAGCGCAGGAGCAAAGGGCTTTGTAAATGCTAGCCCACTGGCTTGTGTGTGGGCTCTGGAGAGCCAGGTAATGGAGGTGACCTGGTAGTTATACCACAGGTTGCTGTGGCCTTTGTCTATTTTAGAATTAGCGCCGCTGTGATTAGGCGTCAATAAAGCCTGCTGTGTGTTAATTGGCCACGCACACGTTTGCATCATCTAGGGGTGTAGAGTACTCCGCCCCCAGCTGCCTAATGTAGGCTGTGGGTGGAGTGTGCGGCCAGTTACGCGACTGTGATTGGCTCGCGTCACTAGACGTCGTGCGCCATAGGTGGCGGGTGCAGTGACACGGCCTTCAGGGCCCGTTGTGATTGGTGGCGGGCAGGACCGGCGAGAAGGCCTGGATTAGTGGGGATCTCGGCGAGGCCCGCAATACCTGCGGGGCTGCTCCGCAGCTGTGCGGCATCCGCGCCCCGATGCTCCATGCCGCGGAGGCGCACCCGCACTTACCGGTGATGCACGCCTTGGCATTGAGTCGCCGCGGCCATCTGCTGGTGCTCTGGTCACCTGCTGCCTATCTGCAGCGGGGGCTCTCTCTTGAGCACCGTGTGTGGGATCCTGGTGCCTGCCTGCAGCGGGGCTTGTCCCTGAGCGCCGGGCATGGTCTGGGTGTCTGGAGGGTCACTGCTGAGGGTATCCTCAGGGTTCTCGATCACCTGCTCCTTGAGTGGGGTAGGAGAGAGAATCAGGGTACACTCCTTGCATCCCTGCTGTTATACAGGGGGATGCAGTGGGATGTGTACAACTGGCAGCTATATGTCTGCGGATTCCCTGGGGTTGAGCCCCGGGGATGCACTAGGCTGCTGTCCAGTTGCGGAGACTGTCGACACCAGGGCTGGTCCTGTGGTTGAGTGGGGAGAGCAGAGCCCTGGAGGGATCAGTCGCCCCAAGAGGGGGTGTGTGCCTTGCGCGATCCCCCTGTTTAAAGGAGAGTGGCGCCCTCAGGGGAGCTCTTGCCTTGTTAAAAAAGATAAAAAATAAAGGAAAATAAATAAAAAAATAAAATAAAAGGGTTGATGTGTTCTGGGATACAGATCACATGTGCCTCCTTGCAACACTAAGCTAAAACTGATTATCTACTCCTACTGCTGGGTGTATACTGCAGGAAGGAGGACTTAATTTTTGTCTACTTAGTGTCGCCTCTTAGTGGCAGGAAAGCATACACCCATTGTCATGTGTCCCCCAATGATGTGAAGGAGAAATAAGAATATTATAAAATATGATTTATACTACTAACAGTATTAAAAGAACACTAAAAGGGCAGAGGTTGTTATATAATAAAAAAGTGAAGAACAGGAATGTCTTAAGACTACATGGCCCTTTTCACGATCTAATTTAGAGAACCATGGTATCACCGCTCAGTGATGGGAATCCCAATACCAGTACATCTCAGCTGTACTTAGACAGGGAAGACTGCTGGATGACCAATGCTGGGTCGCCAGGGGAAGAACATATATCTTTCATTATCAATACCAAATATATAAAATTTTATGTTTTAGTACTTAGTGAAGTAAAGAAAGCGGTTAATGCATTTCGATAGATGTAATTTTTTTAAATTTTTTAGTTATTATGTTGATGGGGTAAATATGCTGTTGATATTCATATTTTTTATATGTTTTACAGCAATCAGAAAATTATATTCTATACCTTTTTTTCTACAGTTGTGGCCAAAAGTATTGACACCCCTGCAATTCTGTCAGATAATACTCAGTTTCTTCCTGAAAATGATTGCAATCACAAATTTTTTGGTATTATTATCTATGTTTATAATGGAGCGCACGGCGGTCTGCAGATGCTTGCAGACCGCCGTGCGCTCTCAATGCCCGCCATTAGTGACCTGTGCGCAGGCGGATGCACAACATCTCGCGTCCCTGGTGCGGGCGAGAGTGTGTGATTTGTGCGCAGGCATCCGCCTGCGCACAGATCACTAATGGCGGGCAATGAGAGTGCACGGCGGTCCGCAAGCATCTGCAGACCGCCGTGCACTCCATTATAAATATAGGGGCCGCAGTCTGCATGCAGATGCTTGCAGATGCATCTGCAAGTCTGAAGGCAGCCTAAATGTACTATAATTACATTGTGCTTCACAAGAACAGCTCAAAGTGGACTAAAACAGCCTAGGGGAGAGAGTGGTTAAAATAAGGAAAGGGGTTATTAATATGTTAACAATAAAAATAGAAGAAAATCAGCAATTTCCTATAGTCAGCAGATACATGCTCTGCTAAATGGCAGCCTATCTACCTTGTCACAGGCAAATGTGGCAGCCTATATTCTGCTAATGGCTACGCAGGGGAATGGAGTCATCGTCTCTAGGACTCTGATTGATACAAGTATATATCCTAGATGAACTGCACTGATATACTCCATTTAAAGTAACCAATTTAGTAGACGTGGCGAGTTCCTAGAAATAGATGAAGATCATTGAATGTGGACAATGATGGTCATTATGTCCAGGACCAATATTTACTGTTCCGACTTTCCTACAAAAAAAAGTAAATTGTGTCTAGGCATCAGCCCTTGTTATTAAGCTTTCTTTATTTTCTATTGTCTATAGTCTCACCGTAATGGAACTTCTTCCTTTGGGACATTCATATAGTAACGGAGGAAGAATCTCTCGGAGTCTTCTCTTTCACCTTCTGTGACAACACTGCCATTCAGTTTGGAAACAGACGGCAATCTAGGAGTTCATATGAGAGGAAAAGATTAGCAAGACCATCACTACACTGCATTAAAACTGGAGAGGAGAATGCCCTGATCTGTCTTTCATGAAATCAATATGCTTTCACTCCCGGGTCTCACTGCCAAAAGACTTAAATGCACCAGGGTGACCCCATAGAAATCGTGCGGGCAAGAAACTTTAGAAAGTATGAATATCATCCAGGTCATCTCCAAATTCCAGAGCGATTGTGGGACTCTTCTCACAAAGTAATCCGCTCATCACGGCGGTCTCAAGATTTTCATAAAGTGATAAAACCTGGATTTATTACTGTCAGAATTAATCATCAGCTCCAGTCTATATGACCCAGTGCACCGGCTTCATTCAGCATCAGGAGCCTTAGATTTCAGGGATTGGACTTTCAAATAAGGTCTGTGAGACATTTTAGGGATACAACTAACTTTTATTTTTATTTTAATAGCCCTATGCTCAGAACCCCCCCTTTACACTACAAAAAAGTACCTCCTACGATCATGTGCACTTCATGTAATTATCAGTCTGGTGATTGATGGAAAGGGTAAGCAATGGTGATTTCTACATTTGATAATATTCTCCACTAAATCACAATTTTTGAGAAAGCACCCCCCAAATAGCTTTAAAGGTAATCTGTCACCAGCTTATAGCTACTCCATTTGAGAGCAGCATGATGTAGGGGCTGAGACCCTGATTCCAGTGATGCATTACTTACTAGACGTCTTGCTGCAGTTTTGATAAAATCCCTGTTTTAGCTGCTGCAGGTCTCCCAGTTATCTGACTGCTGAGCTCTGTATAATGCCACCCACACCACTTATTGGTAGATTTCTGTGTACACTGTGCATAGGCAGAATGCAGCCAATCAGTGGTGGGGTGTGGCTCGATTACATGGCAGCAAGTTTACTGGTCTTGTAATGATAATCTCCTGATGATAAAACAGTGATTTTATCAGTTACAGCAAGTGGCCCAGTAAGTGACACATTTCTGTCTGAATATTATGCTGCTGTCAGATTGAATGGCAAAAACCATGTGAAAGATTCCCTTAAATGCCTCCCAGTCACTTCAGCCAGTAAAAAGATTTTGAGGAAACGTGTCATTCTTCATCCCTTACCGCCAAAGTCAGTTTTGACCTAAGTGAGCCCTATTTTTTAAATTGACCATGTGTCACTCTTTATGTAGTGGACACTTCTTTCAATCCCAGTAATTCTTGAACATTTTTTCACTACGGTTTATACTTATTAAATGTGGTAAGGTTTGGTTGATAACATTGGTATTTGCTTATGAAAATCTCAAACTCGTTGAATGTTTTTTAGATTGTTAGAAGGGTTACAAGTTAATCAACAATTTTTTCAACAGCATTTTACAATATCTATATTTTACCAATATATTCAGTTTTGAAGCAGCCTAAATGTCAGTAAGAATCAGAATTCACATGATGCCATGTTACAAATTTCCATTTTAAATCCACAGTTAACAGACAAAAAAAATGACTCACAAGTATATCAAACACCTCATGAGTACATAGAAATTCATGCAAAAAATAAATTTATTTTTCTTTTATTGAATAACGTATGTAGGATAAAATTTTAATATTAAAAAAGAAACAAAAAGACTTGAGGGAGCACTAGAATAGCCGGAAACTAAATATAAATGACAATAGAGATAATGGTGTAAACTACAGTATATTAAGTACATATATAGGAAGAAAAATAAATAGATATAGCTCAATTCATTGATAAATGACTGTGCATATGTAGATATATGTATAAGGTGCATATCTGCATAAGACGCTGTTAAACGACACCTCAATTATGCAGACCACAATACATATCTAAATATGTGATAAACACAAAGTGCCTATCAAGAGATGTCAGTGGTGTGTCACAGGCAACTTATACTGATGAGCTGGGAGCTTCCATTGACGTCACTTGTGAGCGGTGCTCATGTCCTCCTGCACTGCGCCCGGTATCCTGACACTTCAGTGTTTTCACCGAACAGGCGAAGAAAAAAGGCGTGGAAGAAGATAAGACAGCGCACTGTGGGAAAGGGGTAAAAAGGTACTCACACAGCGCACTCCGGGGAGGGAGTAAAAAGGTACTGAGACAGAGCACTTTGGGGAGGGGGTAAAAACGTACTCACACAGCGCACTCCGGGGAGGGGGTAAAAAGGTACTGAGACAGCGCACTCCGGGGAGGGGGTAAAAAGGTACTGAGACAGCGCACTCCGGGGAGGGGGTAAAAAGGTACTGAGACAGCGCACTGTGGGGAAGGGGTAAAAAGGTATTGAGACAGCGCACTCCAGGGAGGGGGTAAAAAGGTACTGAGACAGCGCACTGTGGGGAGGGGGTAAAAAGGTACTCACACAGCGCACTCCGGGGAGGGGGTAAAAAGGTACTGAGACAGCGCACTCCGGGGAGGGGGTAAAAAGGTACTGAGACAGCGCACTGTGGGGAAGGGGTAAAAAGGTACTGAGACAGCGCACTCCGGGGAGGGGGTAAAAAGGTACTGAGACAGCGCACTGTGGGGAAGGGGTAAAAAGGTATTGAGACAGCGCACTCCAGGGAGGGGGTAAAAAGGTACTGAGACAGCGCACTGTGGGGAGGGGGTAAAAAGGTACTCACACAGCGCCTCCGGGGAGGGGGTAAAAAGGTACTGAGACAGCGCACTCCGGGGAGGGGGTAAAAAGGTACTGAGACAGCGCACGCCGGGGAGGGGGTAAAAAGGTACTGAGACAGCGCACTGTGGGGAGGGCGTAAAAGAGGTACTGAGACAGCGCACTCCGGGGAGGGGGTAAAAATGTACTGAGACAGCGCACTCCGGGGAAAGGATAAAAAGGTACTGAGACAGTGCACGCCGGGGAGGGGGTAAGAAGGTACTGAGACAGCACACTCCGGGGATTGAGTAAAAAGGTACCGAGACAGCGCACTTCAGGGAGAGGGTAAGAAGGTACTGAGACAGCGCACTCCGGGGAGGGGGTAAAAGAGGTACTGAGACAGCGCACTTCGGGGAAAGGGTAAAAAAGGTACTGAGACAGCGCACGCCGGGGAGGGGGTAAAAAGGTACTGAGACAGTGCACTCTGGGGAGGGGGTAAAAAGGTACTGAGACAGCGCACTCCGGGGAAAGGATAAAAAGGTACTGAGACAGTGCACGCCGGGGAGGGGGTAAGAAGGTACTGAGACAGCACACTCCGGGGATTGAGTAAAAAGGTACCGAGACAGCGCACTTCAGGGAGAGGGTAAGACGGTACTGAGACAGCGCACTCCGGGGAGGGGGTAAAAGAGGTACTGAGACAGCGCACTTCGGGGAAAGGGTAAAAAAGGTACTGAGACAGCGCACGCCGGGGAGGGGGTAAAAAGGTACTGAGACAGTGCACTCTGGGGAGGGGGTAAAAAGGTACTGAGACAGCGCACTCCGGGGAGGGGGTAAAAAGGTACCGAGACAGCGCACTCCGGGGAGGGGGTAAAAGAAGTACTGAGACAGCGCACTCCGGGGAGGGGGTAAAAAGGTACTGAGACAGCGCACTCCAGGGAGGGGGTAAAAAGGTACTGGACAGCGCACTGTGGGGAGGTGGTAAAAAGGTACTGAGACAGCGCACTGTGGGGAGGGGGTAAAAAGGTACTGAGACAGCGCACTGTGGGGGAGGGGTAAAAAGGTACTGAGACAGCGCACTGTGGGGAGGGGGTAAAAAGGTACTGAGACATCGCACTGTGGGGAGGGGGTAAGAAGGTACTGAGACAGCACACTCCGGGGATTGAGTAAGAAGGTACCGAGACAGCACACTTCAGGGAGAGGGTAAGAAGGTACTGAGACAGCGCACTCCGGGGGAAGGGGAAGAAGGCACTGAGACAGTGCACTCTGGGGGAGGGGGTAAGAAGACACTGAGACAGCACAATGCAGAGGGGGTAAGAAGGTACTGAGACAGCGGACTCCGGGGAGGAAGTAAGAAGGTACTAAGATAGCACACTGTGGGGGTGGGGAGGGGTGGGCTGGAGACCCATGTGGACGCAATATTGATGGTCCATCTCTGAAACCAGCATAAGAGCTTGATGATGTTCTGTGTGAGTATGCCAGCATGCACTGGGGCACTTGAAGATACGTCATCTGACAGGAAATAGGAAAAAAAAAAAAAAAAAAAACACTTTTTAGCGTAGAGAGGGAATTGTAGGGGATTTTTAATGGAAGTTTTGTTTGATAAATATTTTAGATTATAGAGATGAATTAGATAGGAAGTTAGGAAAAAAGTTGGTGTTGGACTAACCCTTTAAGCCCAGCCATGAGCTGAGTGATAGGAGTTCTTTTGTAGGCCTATGGCTACATGTACAACCTATTAGCTCTCTGCGATCAGAGATTAAGGGAGGAAAAGATGGCGATGGAAGTGATGCTCTTCTCCCATTTCCACCTCTTAAATGCTTCTACCCCAGTTGACAGTGGCATCTAAGAGGTTGTGATCGGAGCAAGCTACACACATAACAGTTACTCCTGGGTTCTGGCTGTATAAATGATGACAGCTGAACTGTATGGAGCAGAGCGGGTTACTTATAGTAAGTGTGCACATTTTCCATACCAGCAAAGTAATGTCGAAATGAGGTTAAAGGGATTGTCAGAGTAAAATAGAAAAAAAGAACAACAATCAGAATGGCATATAAAAAAGTTTCACTTCTCTGATGTTAAAATATTTTTGAGGTTGACGACCGTTTTGTTTTCTCCTCAGTTTAATTCTATGAAAATATATCTACAGAAAATAGGTTAGACATACTCTGAGACACCTTTTGCATTGGATACTTTCCTAAGCATTAATACAGAAGTAGACTGAGGACCAGAGCCATTAACACATCATATAGTTGTTATAATCACATAGTATGTCAACAGAATCATTCTGTCTATGTACCTTGCGATAACTAATTTTCTGCGCTCCTCGGTGCTGTAAGGCTCCACCAGGGGTATACCTAGCAATCTGATTTCTTCAAGCATGGGCAAAGTGTTTAGCTTCTCAATGTCGTCCCAGGAGTTTATACCTATAGAAACAGAGATGAATATTCCTAGGTCATATTGTACACTACACAGTAGAAGGAAGCTGTCAACTGCGGCTAATAAGGGTAATGGCGATGATACAAAGTGGAGTCTGTGCGGAGAACCTAAAGACAACCTGTCATCAATGTATCTCCTATGAAATAGACATGGCGGGATGTGCGGGTTACTTAGGGGTTACTCTTACATGGTATAAACTGCAGCACAATAGAGGACTGAGCCCTATTATGTGCCATGTAAATTATGCTTGAAGGAGTCCAAAGAAAACTGTTATTAGCGGAGAAAGATCTCCTTAGATTTACATTCCCAGTAAGAAAAATAATAGGGTTCAGTTCCATGGCTAAATGTATAAAACATAAGGAAGCAGCCCCTTATATTGTTCACCCCTAATATTTAGGACACAAGAGGAAAGTGGTGACAGCTTTCTTTAATCTGAAATGTAAAATATAGTGGAAAAGATGTTCCTTAGTTAAGGTGTAACTAAAATGTAATATTGTTCCTCATTTGCTTCCTAAATGCAAATGTAAGCAGCTTTTTAAATAGTCTTAATTAAAAAGTATCTACTATTTTGCTGCTGCAGGGTGTCTAAGTCTTATATAGCTGAATATTTTACAAAAATTATATAAATCCATCCAAGCTCCTGCTCAGTTCTATTGCTCCCCCCTTTCTCAGTGTTAGAGACAGCAGCAGTAAAGGGAAGATGTTGTACACAGATTTCCACAATGTGGAGGGAAGAAAGTATGGGGAGTCTCAGAGAGGACATAAACAACACTATAGAAAAAGAGTAGCACATAGAAAATAAATAAGAGAATAATCAAAGCTATACTGATATATGAGCTAATGAAGACAGCAGAAAACTGGATCTAGACAAGCATTACACAGTCCTATAACTCCATCAAGCTCCTGCTCAGTTCTATTGCTCCCCTCCTTCTTTCAATGTTATAGACAGCAGCAGTAAGGGAAGATGTTGTAACACAGATTTCTTCAACATGGAGGAAGAATGCATGCAAAGTCCCAGAGAGGACAGAAAAACAGGCTATAGAAAAAGAGGACAGCACATGAAATAGAAAATAAGAGAATGATCAAAGCTATAGTGATATATGAGCTGATGAAGACAGCAGCACCCTGATACAGACAAGCAATACACAGTCCCAGTCTATATTACTGGGAGAGATATCTCAAAAGAGGAAAATCTAAACCTTGAATCAGGTGTAAACTGCATATAAGGGGTCTGAGACTTCACAAATCTCGCGACATCGGCAATAGCATATGCACCATTGGGCCACCCGCAGATTGAACTCACAACATCACATACAGGGATTGGCGAGTGCGGCTGTCACTCACTGTGCCAGCCAGAGGAGAGGTGGGAAATTTGAAAACTGCAGGGCGGGTATAGCAGCCTGAAGGGGCAGCGAAGACAGCATCTTCCCGGTCTCAGTAGGAGACCATCTCTGGACATAATAAAAGTTCATATTTCAGGTGTGAGGGGCCAGTCTGGGAACATACAGGGATTACTAGAACTCCATTTACATCATGTAAATGCTGGTGGGCATAGTTTAAAATGCCCGAAGGGGGCGACAGGTTCCCTTTAATATAGCTTGTTGTGGATGCTGCAGGCTGGAGATTTATAGCTATCTCTCTTCAAAAGATGAGAAGGAAAGGATGGAGGTGAGCAGATAACTGTGGTATAGAAATCAATGGGCTGGAGAGAGGTGGCTGACATGTTAAGAGTTAACCCCTATCCTGGAATATAAATAATGTGCGCTCTCAACAAGGCACTAGAGACCAGATTCCTTGGAAATGAGATCTGCATTATAAAAAATAATATCTCTAATTGCAGGAGAATGACAGCAGGAAGAAAAAGCAAGTTAATTGAAAACTTGCTTATTTTTTATGCTATCTAATTAAAGCAATTTACCAATATGAGAACACCACTTTAAGATCTGTTTTACGAATCAAGAAAAACTGCACAAATCAATTGTCTACAAAATGCTGATCAGCAAGTTATCATTTGATGTAATCAAGGCTCATGGTGACATTATTAACCTTCCTAGCGTTATTCCCGAGCCTGACTCGGGGTTAACATTCACTACCAGAAGCGTTAACCCCGAGTCATCTGCCGCACTTGCGCCGCACTTGCGGCGCGGTTGCGGTAATCTGCATAGGAACCAACCACCTCTGATGACCCTCATACATTGTTCATATGTGCCCCTGCATCCTAGTAAACCATTAGCAGCACTGTTGTTGTGTGCAAAGTGGCTGCAGTAGAAGTGAGATAATGATGTTAGACACTTACATGCCTGCGTACTTGAGGCCGTCTCCCTGTGTGTGCTGGGACTTGTGGGCTGTGCTCATCATGTCTGCTCTCCCCCTCCCTTATGCACGCCCCCTCTCAGCCTGCTATAGTGATGTGAGGCTGATCTCGTCATAAAGGGGCGGGGCTAAATCACAGCAATCCCGGTAGCCCCGCCCCTTATGACGCAATCATCCTCATATCACTATAGCAGGCTGAGAGGGGGCGTGCATAAGGGAGGGGAGAGCAGACATGATGAGCACAGCCCACAAGTGCCACACACAGGAGACGGCCTCAAGTACGACTGCATGTAATGTCTAAAATCATTATCCACTTTACTGCAGCCACTTAGCACACATAACAACGTGCTTTCTAATGTTACTAGGGTCAAGGGCACATTGAACAATGTAATGAGCATCAAGTGGTGTGTTCCTATGCAGATTACCGCAGGCCGTCAAAAACCGCACGCAAGTGCGGGCAAGTGCGGCAAGTGCGAGATCGGTTTTTTAAACGCATCTACCAGCGAACGCGGTAGCCGCTTTTAGCAACAAATTCTAGAACTAAACAACCGCCAGGGAGGTTAATAACAACATTATCTAAGGTGCTGTTTCCTAAAAAATGTATTTTGATGCTTGTCAGAAAATTTCTGGTATCGAACACTCAGTAGGGGATGGATATTAATATAAAATTTAAAACATAATTTTTATGCTGATAAATCTTGAAACAGGTGTACAGGAGTTTGTATGTTCTCCCCGTATTTGTGTGGTTTCCTCCGGCACTCCGTTTCCTCCCACATTGTAAAGACATACTGATAGGATGTTTAGATTGTGAGCTTCAAGAGATGACGCATTACTCATGTATGTAAAGTGCTATGAATTATAGCGCTATATAAATGAATAAATAATATTATTATATATAATATAAAGGTCCCTACTGATGATAATATCACTGTCAGCACAATGTGGGCCTAAACTACTCCCTTTTCTTCAGTACGCTTTTGAGGAAAACTGAAATAGTCATCGTACAAGCACATTATTGCAATTGCAATGTTTGTATACAGTTATTCATTTGTGAGTATAGAATAACACAAAAAATTAAAAGAAAATGTAAAGTTAAATTGGACATTATTTCAACAGGACTCCAACATGGCCCACCACACAAAACTGTAGTAAACTATTTGTTTCAGCATATGATGTTCGTTAAAATTCACTGTGCAAGTACAGTGTGGGCAATATGTACGGTTGTACTAAAGTGCAATAATGTAGATGTAGAAAGTCTCACCTGATTATGAAGACTTAATGAGCGGAGATTTGGAAACAGCTGTGATAGGGATCCGTCCGAATCTTCAATGGCCAAAATGTTGTTATTTGCCAGGACAAGAGTATGGAGAGAAGGAAACATTGTGCCTAATTTACACACATCTGACCAGTCCTGGAGATTATTGTCCGTTATGTGAAGAAGTTTTAGGGAATGAAAACAAACCGAGAACGACTATGGTGTCGTAGTCATTAAGGCACAAGAATAGCTCCTCCAAGCTGAAAAGGGAAGACATGATTGTGTCACATTATGTGGTGTCTATATCGGAATACAGTTTAGGATATCAAAAGACCTGGGGAGAAGCTATGCTTTCTTTTACCTGGGAAAAAGGTTTATTTTGGGCCCCCCTCATAGGCAAAAAGTTAATATAGCCTGTGCAACATAGGCTATGCAAAATTAGTCTAGGACTAAAAAGCTGCAAATCTCCATTATAATTATCTCTTGCTTTCAGTGCCAATGGAGCAATCTTAGCCCTCCAACCACATATACGTTGGTCGTAAAGCCCAGATTTTCATATAGCTATACATACACGTTTTTTTTCTAATTCAGTTAAAAAAATAAGTCTGTGGACATATTCTGGGCAGATATACGATAAAAGGACACTTTTGCCAAATTTCATGCCCATATAAAATGTGTGTACATTTGTTACATACACTAGGAAAATATCCAACCATTTACAATCAGGGTCAGTGTTATGGGTGAGTGGGGGCATAATGGGCAATTGCCCAGGGTCAGTATCCCTAAATGTGGCCCCTTTCTAATACAGAAGAGAAAGGGTTTCAGCATCTTCCCCTGCATAAAAGTGCACCACCTGGTCATCACTAATATAACGTCTGCAGGGAAGATATGAGCAGAGGAAGCAAGAGGAGCACAAAGCTCAGCCTGCCCTAGAAGAGACCATGGAGCCCGAGAAGCATAGGAAGGGATACGTGCCTACTGGAGAAGCCGTATTATCTGCTCGTATGCAGACACACAATACACTGCAAACTGTGGCACAGGAGCTACAATACGCAGCAGAAATTAACATGTGGATGAAGTCAGATCCACAAGGCTGAATCATCTCCACAGGACGTACAGGTACACACATTATATATATATATTATATATATATATATATATATATATATATATATATAATACATACATACATATATATATATATATATATATATATATATATATATATATATATATATATATATATATATATATATATATATAACATACATACATACACACACACACACACACACACACACATCTATATGCAGACACACACACACCTATACCAGGTAAAATTAGTATTGAAACCTGTAACCAAATGTCTAAGTAAATATATTTCTGTGGGTGCTAATGACATTAATTTCTCACCAGATGTCAGCAACAACCCATCCAATCCACACAGGCAAAGAAATCAAACAGTGGATGTCAACAAATTAAGTAATGTGTAATAATGATAAATGACACAGAGAGAAAGTATTAAACATGAAGAAAGAGAGATGCAAAAAGCCAAGGAAAATCCTGATACCAGCTGAAATCTATCAGTCATTAGAAAGCAATCCTGCCACTCAGTGAAAAATTATATCTGCTGGTTCAACTGATGGCTTACAAAAATGTGCCTCATTACCAAGGTGCCACACAAGACACATCTCAAGAGCTTTGCAATCTTATTGTTGAAGAATATACTGATGTCATTGGTTTGCAGAAGAATTTAACTACTGAAGAATACAGTACAGTAAGTACTGTTTGGGCCATAATCCGCAATTAGAAAGAACATCATTTCAACATAAACTGGCTATGACCAAGTGCATCACACAAGAATTCAGGAAGAGGAGTGAAAAGATTTATCAGAAGATTTATCCAAGAGCCAAGGACCACCTGTGGAGAGCTACAGAAAGACATAGACTCAGAATGTACAATTGTTTCAAATTAAACAATAATGCACTCACCCCTCCATAGTCTGTATGCACACTCTCCATGCAAGATTCAATTGCTGAATAAAAAGTACCGTATATACTCGTGTATAAGCCGACCCGTGTATAAGCCGACCCCCCTACTTTTGCCCCCAAAACCTGGGAAAACCTATTGACTCGTGTATAAGCCGAGGGTGGACCCCAGAGGTATACAGCCCCAGGGTATACAGCAGCCCCAGTATATACAGCCCAGTGGTAGTATACAGCAGCCAGAGTAGTATACAGCAGCCCAGGGTTATACAGCCCATGGTAGTATACAGCAGCCCCAGTGGTATATACAGCCCCAGTGGTAGTATACAGCAGCCCCAGAGGTATATACAGCCACCAGTGGTAGTATACAGCAGCCCCAGAGGTATATACAGCCCCAGTGGTAGTATACAGCAGCCCCAGAGGTATATACAGCCCCAGTGGTAGTATACAGCAGCCCCAGGGTATATACAGCCCCAGTGGTAGATAAGCCCGAGTGTATACAGCAGCCCCAGGAGTATATACAGCCCCAGTGGTATATACAGCCCCAGTGGTAGTATACAGCACCCAGTGGTATATACAGCCCCAGTGGTAGTATACAGCAGCCCAGAGGTATATACAGCCCCAGTGGTATATACAGCAGCCAGAGGTATATACAGCACCCAGTGGTAGTATACAGCAGCCCCAGAGGTATATTTAAAAAGCCCAGTGGTATATACAGCCCCAGTGGTAGTATACAGCAGCCCCAGAGGTATATACAAGCCCCAGTGGTAGTATACAGCAGCCCAGTGGTAGTATACAGCAGCCCACCAGTGGTGTGAGTATACAGCCCAGCCCCAGTGAGTATACACAGCCCCAGTGGTATATACAGCCCCCAGTGGTAGTATACAGCAGCCCCAGTGTAGTTACGCACCCAGGGTATATACAGCCCCAGTGTATATGCTGGATACGCAGCCCCCGGGTATTGCATCAAGGGCCTCCCCCCTGTAGGCCCTCCCCTCCTGCTTATCTTACCATCCCGGTCTTCTGCTCGCGCCGCTCCTCGGTGCTCCGTTCTTCATGCTCCGTCCTCGCTGCATCCGGGATCGCGCGATGACGTCATATGCCTGCGACGGCTGGAGATCCCGGATGTAGCAGGACGGGAGCAGCGAGGAGGAGCACCGAGGAGCAGCGCTGTGCAGAAGACCGGGATGGTAAGATACGCAGCGGGGGGGGGGGGGGGGGGGAAGGGCCTTACAAGGGGGGAGAGTGCCAGCATTTGCGGGCACATATGCACTGCTTCCCCTGCCGCTGATTGACAGGGGGTAGCAGTGCATATATAATGAGCGCCGGGCCCCGACTACCGTATTGACCCGTGTATAAGCCGAGGGGGAGACTTTTCAGCCCAAATTTTGGGCTGAAAAACTCGGCTTATACACAAGTATATACGGTATGTTCAACCCTATGCAACGTTTGCTCAATAACATTAAGACAAGCCTGTGAAATTCTGGGAGAATATAGTCTGATTATGAGACCAAAATTGAACTCTTTGGATTCCATAATATACACCATGTTTGGAGGCCAAAAGGCACCGCATATCACTTCAAAAACACCACATCAACAGTGAAGTGTGGAGGTGGAAACATCATGGTGTGGGGCTGGTTTTCAGGATATGGCACTGGCAAACTTCATATAATTGAAAGAAGGCTGAATGGAGAAATGTACCAAGACATTTTTGATAAACGTCTGCTGTCATCTACCAGAATGCTGAAAATTAAATAAAGGTGGACATTTCAGCAAGACAATGATGCCAAACACAAAGCCAATAAAAATCTCAGTTGCAGAGAAAGAAAATAAAGCTATACATGCATACACTCACCACACACACATACACAGTGCCTGTATGCCCTTGGCAATGATACTCCATAGTGGATCTGAACTCATCTGCATGTTAATTTATGCTGCATATTTTAGCTCTTATGCCACCGTTTTCAATGTGTAATGTGCATTATCTGCACTGTTTTTGCAGTATTTATTTCTCTTTTCGGATTTTAAGTGACAGATGTTCCCCCACATGCGCCAGGTCATACACACATGGCATGAACATACATCTCCACCTGAATGTAACACATAGCAGCACGACCCCATACTTACTCCGGTAACTCCAGCAGCAACGTGTGCACAGTCTCCCAGGAAACTTTACAATTATTAAGAACCAGCTTACGAATACCAGAAAATGTTCCAGCACATTGCCTTTCCAAGACCGAGGCGTGCAGAGGGTTAGAGCTCAGGTTCAAGAACTCCAGCTGAGGCACATTAGACACGATCTTACTGACCTATAGCAAATGTAGAAATGGAAACACTACCTGTAATACAGTAATATTCACATAAGTCATTTACAATCCTCACAAAGTGGATTTAAAGTGGAGATTCAGATAGGTCGGGGCATCCATTTAATAAACACAAACTTCATTGTTTAAAGAAGGTTTTTCACCCCTAAAATACTAATTAAACTAATTAAAAGTTATATAGGAAGTGTGCCCTATGAGAAATCACATATGTTGTATATATATCATTTCATAGTTACTTTGAAAACTTATTTTATTATGCATGCACATGTGGGGGCTTGGTGCATCTTCTGAGTTGCTTTGGTCCCCCCCCTTCAGCAAAGTCTCCTGTCAGCGGCTGTCACTCGCTACAATAGTACACCATGACGTTTGGCAAACGAGCACTCCAGAGAGGCTGGGAGAATAAGTTACAGGTGAAAAGACGATGCCAGGTTTGCCATCTCTGATGTAAAAGTGACTCCCTTATTGGCAATGTCCAACTATATTTTTAGATTTTTTTCTGATATAGCTTTCAACGAGGACCTTTCACCAGTTTGAACATATTAAACTGTCTGGTGACAGCTGTCCTTTCTCAGTTGTGTTAGCTCAGCCCTTCCCTTCACACTGACTATGAGAGGATCTCTGGAAGTGTTTGTAACCACACACATGTCTGATATCTACAGCAAAATAGTATAGGATGATGAGGGTGTTTCTTTCCCACCCCCCCCCCCCCCCTATGACGCCTCCTGCATTTAATTGGTCAATGTCAAGTAGGGGAAGAAGTACACGCCCACAGAGAAGAATGTCTGTTAACGCCAACTTGAACCAATAAATTATAATTTAAACCTTAACCTCCCTGGCGGTATGATTAGGTCAGGAATTTTGTGCTAAAAGCGGGCTTACCCGCGGTCGCGGTAGATGCGGTGAAAAAAACGCATCTGCCGCACTTGCCGCATAGCCGCCGCACTTGCGGCGCGGTTGCGGTAATCGCCATAGTAAGTATATGGGGACTTGCGGCAGATGCGGCAAGTGCGGTTTTGCACTTGCGGCAGGTGCAGCAAGTGCGGTTTTTTTCGCGGCCGCACCTGCCGCAAGTGCAAAACCGCACTTGCCGCATCTGCCGCAAGTCCCCATATACTTACTATGGCGATTACCGCAACCGCGCCGCAACCGCGGCCGCAAGTGCGGCGGCTATGCGGCAAGTGCGAGATGCGGTTTTTTCACCGCATCTGCCGCGACCCGGGATAGTCCGAGCTTGACATCGGGTGTTACCGCTTCTGGCAGTGATGTTAACCCCGATCAGGCTCGGGAATACGCTAGGAAGTGTTAAAAGCTAATATCTCCACAACGACATGAGAGATTAATAAAAAGAAACGACATTTTACTCATCTCTGCAGCCACTATGCAATTTGTGGCCAGTTTAACACCACTCAAACTGTGAAAGGTCCCTCTAAATTTACAAATCTTTTGTGACTCAAAGGGGTTTTCCCGCAACCAAAGTTAATTAACTCACTAGATCTTGGAACAATAATCATTTCCACAACTGGAAAAAATGTTCCTGTGCTGAGATAATCTTATATATGTGTCCTGCTTTGTACTGTGTAATGAATGTCTGTGACTGTACAGGACATGGTGATCATTACCAATCTCCTGTGCGAGATAATCTTTTATATGTGTCCCTGCTTGTACTGTGTAATGAATTGTCTGTGACGTACAGGACATGTCTGATCATACCATATCTCCTGTGCTGAGATAATCTTATATATGTGTCTCTGCTATTGTACTGTGTAATGAATGTCTGTGACTGTACAGGAATGGTCTGATCATACCAATTCTCCTGTGCTGAGATGTATATATATGTGTCCCTGCTTGTACTGTGTAATGGATGTGTCTGACCACACAGGGACATGGTCTGATCATACCACAAATCCTGTGCTGAGATATATGTAAAATTATGTCTCTGCTATGTTCTGTCCAATAGAATTTTTACCATGCTATTCGCGCTCCCAGAGGTCTATGATCCAAAACGTCTTGCAATTCATAAAGGGTTTTTATTATTTCTCAAGAATGCACATACAACGTATTTTGACAGTAAAAAATGTCTTCCTGGGTATATTGTTCAATATACATGAGGAAGACATTTTTTACTGTCGAAACGCGTTGTATGTGCATTTCTTGAGAAATAATAAAAACCCTTTATGAATAACAAGAAGTTTTGGATCATAGACCTCTGGGAGCGCGAATAGCATGGTAAAAACTCTATTGGATATATACTCCTATGGTAACTCGGTCTGAGCTACATACTAGCTACCAGGGATTTGCAGCATACCAAACAATGAGGAAATCTACTCCTGAACACATAATGGTCCCTAGTGACCGATACGCAAGTTAACAAGACCAAAAAAAGGTGAGTGCCATCTACATCCACCTATGATCTAATTATACATTTACATTTAGATCGGTGCGCTTTCTTCCTTTCCTTTTACTAGAAACTTTTATATACTGTGTAATGCAGGGGTCTCAAACTCCACGCTCCCCAGTGCGGCCCGGGACACCATGAAAAAAAAAAGCATGCCCCGGGCCATTATACATGGACCCGCCACGGTACCCACGTTACTGTGACTTCCGGGTACCGCCGGCTCAAACAAGTGCCTTCGCGCATGTACATTCACGCAAGCAGGCGGCCGGTTGATCAATCAGAAGCCTCCTGTGACGTCACAGGAGGCTTCTGATTGGTCCGCCGGCCGCCTGCTTTCATGAATGTACAGGCGCGAAGGCACTTGTTTGAGCTGAGCCGGCGGTACCCGGCAGTCACAGTAAAGCGGTACCGCGGCGGCTCCATGTATAATGGCCCATCAGGTGCATCAGGTGTGTATGAGTGAGAGTTAGAGAGAGAGTGTGTGTATGTGTGAGTGCATTTGTGTGTATATGTGAGTGTGTGTGTATTTGTGTGTATATGTGTGAGTATTTGTGTGTATATGTGAGTGAGTATTTGTGTGTACATGTGAGTGAGTATGTGTATATGTGAGAGTATTTGTGTATATATGTGTGTGTGTATATGTGAGTGAGTGTGTGTGTATTTGTGTGTATATGTGTGAGTATTTGTGTGTATATGTGAGTGAGTGTATTTGTGTGTATATGTGGTGTGTATGTGTTATTGTGTGAGTGTATTTGTGTGTATATGAGAGAGTGTGTATGTGTATAACTATTTGTGTGAGTATTTGTGTGTATATGTGAGTGAGTATGTGTATATGTGAGAGTATTTGTGTATATATGTGAGTGTGTGTGTATTTGTGTGTATATGTGAGTGTGTATGTGTATATGTGTGAGTGCATGTGTGTGTGAATATTTCTGAGTGAGTGTGTATATGTGTGTGTATATGTGAGTGTGTATATGTGTGTGCGTGTATATTTGTATGTGAGTGTGTGTGAGTATATGTATATGTGTGCGTGTATTCCCGCGCCGCCTGAGCAGCACATCGCCGGCGGCTGGTGCCGGCTGCTGGGTGCAGGTTGGTGCCACGTGCTGGCTGGTGCTAGCTGGTGCTGGCTGCTGCCGGCAAGCG